>JAADWY010000069.1:0-78444 GCA_023336355.1 Pythium dissotocum | reverse complement strand
TTCACGAGCATCGCCGGCTGGGGCTCGCAGGTCTTCACGCTGCGCAACCACTACTTCTGGATCCCCATCGTTGCTCCAGTATGTGGTGGCGTCGTGGGCGGTGGCATCTACCGACTCTTCGTGGAGATGCACCACCCACCAGTCCAAGCGGAAAGCTAATAGAATTTGATTACTGTATGTCCACATTACAAAACTTGTCTTCGCCATCGTATGACATGCTCCACATCGACCCACGCCACTGCCACTGCCATGCAACTCGTCTAAATATCTGTCCGCCGCTCCTGAGTGTCGTACTTGTACACGCCTCGCGTAGGGTTGATCCGATTTGGCCCACTGCTGCTGCTTGAATCTCGCAGGCCTTCCTCTCCGATCTCGACAAAACGCGCGACCTTGCTGCTCTCGACACCCTGTGTTCGTAGCAGATCAGCCATTTGGTGCAGCACGTCCGGGCCGTTTTCCTTCGTCACACTCAACGTCGACGCGCTCGTCGAGTTGCGTAGGAACGGGTGAGAGAGCAAGCCGTTGGGCCCATCAATCGTCGGCCGTGCGCGGTGGTCTCGCTGCAAACACTTGCGAATCACGTCTTCCAGGTCCGTGTTCTTGAGAGGTGGGAATGGAATCGGGTAGCTCGGGTCGATGATGCAACGGAACTTCTCGATGATACTGTTCAGGTCTGCAAACGGCGGCTTGCCGTACACGATCTGGTACAGGATACAGCCGAGCGACCAGATATCACTCGCGCGGCCAACCTTCATCTTCCCCTGCGGATTCCGCTGGCCACCAGGACCTGCGTTGCCCTGGATGGCCTCAGGCGACATGAAGTTCACAGTTCCGACTTGGCTGTCGCGCTCGATGTTCGTCGTGTCATTGGAAATGGCCTTGGCGATGCCGAAGTCGATCAGTTTGAGCGCGCCGTTCACGAAGAGAAAGTTGGCTGGTTTCAAGTCGCCGTGGATGATCCGCTCTGTGTGAATGGCGTGCACGGCCTGCAGCATCTGCGTCCAAATCACTCGCAAGAAGTTCTCGTCCAGTCCATCCTTCATCTCTCGCAGCCGTTCGCCCAAGTCGATCTCTCCATGTTCCATGAGCACGTGGATCGCGCGTTGGGCCATATCCTGCTCTGCCGCGATCAACTTGATGATGTACTGATTGCCTTGTAACCGCCGCAGCAACTGGATCTCATTCGTGTACTGCTCAATGCTGCTCGGATCTAGCCGCTTGAGTTTGATTTTCTTGAGCGCGTAGATCTTTAGATCCGGACCGAGCATGCGATACACTTTGCTGCTACCGCCACTGCCAATCTGCTCGAGTTTGATGTACGTAGCACCATCGACGACGACCTTGCTGCTGAGGGCTGCAAATGGGTCTTGTGCCATGCTGCTGTCAGTGGAACTCAGGGGTGACGATGAGGACGACGCGGAACCAACCGAGGCGGGGCTGTGCGGATCCAGTCGGATTTGTCTGCCGCTCGCACCACGATCGCCATTCTCGGCGAGATTTCCCAGATTCCGTCGCTTTGGGGAAGGATACAAGTCAGTGTTGTTGTGGTCAAATGACGGTGCGCGCGCAGAGGAAGACATGGAGCTGATGGGTCGGGGAGCCCACTTCTTGATGTAGTCGAGGCTCGCCGACCCTGGTTTCGACGCCGACGGCGGCACTGCAGACGCTGCTGCTGTGTGTGATCGGTCAGGTGCGGGCGTCGATGGCACTGCTGCTGAGCGTCCTGCTGTGGTGCTGGTGCTGGTCGCTGCAGCTAGCGTCCGCTTCTCAGTTGCCGACTCGCGAATCGGACTCAGTGGCCTCGCGCTGCGCTTGGGCGCCTCGTCCTTCATGCCCATGTCGTCTGAATCCTCGTCCTCTTCGTCTAGCGTCGTAGCCGTCTTCGCGTCATCCACTGGACCAGTCGACGCGATCACGCGAAGCGGGGGCCCGCCCAGGTTGAAGAGCCGCGACGTCGGCGTCGTCTTGCGGGACGTCGTCTGCGCACTGGTCGGCGGCCGCGTAGGCATCGAAGGTGTCGTCATCAGGTCCGCCTTTCTCGCCGTCGCAAACCCCGTCGATGGCGTCGGCGCCACGGGCGTGTGGAACATCGAGCTCGTCGTCGTGGAGTCGCCACCAGGCGTCGAGTACATTCGCGCGGCACTCGTTCGCTGGTCGCGCGGCGTCTGCAAATGTCTGGAGACAGAGGAAGTACTCATTCGCGTTGCCTCTGCTGCTGCCTCTGCTGCGGATGACGGCAGCCCGGGCATGTGGCCCTGCGCGAGCCGCTGGTACATGGCGTCCTTCTCACTGGACGACAACACGCCATTGCGCACGCCCAGCGACAGGATCTCGTCGGCCTCGAGGTGGTTGTCCTTGGCATATTCGAAGGCCGCGTAGTGCTCGTAGAACATGCGCTCTCGCTCGCCGATGCGGTCGCTCTTCATGTACTTGAACGCGTCGCGCGTCTCCTTCTCCGTGAGCTGACTGTGCGCCCAGCGGATCCAGATCTCGGCGTAGCTCTTCATGGGACGGCTCGTCGCCTTGTCCATGAGTCCCATCGCGCGTCGGTACAACCGCAATACGCTGAACGCCTTGGGCTCGTACGACGGCGGCGCCCGGAAGAGCTCGAGCCATTTGTCGGGTGACGTCGGGTCCGCCTTGAGCTTGTCCACGAGCATGGCGCGCGCCGTGTCCTCTTCCTTCAGATGGAAGATGTCGTAGTCGTTCTCACCGAAGCGGATGATGCGCGGCGCCTGCAGGTCCAGCGCGAGTCCACCGCCAATCGAGTTGCTGTTGTAGTTGGCGCCGCGCACGGAGGAAGAGGCTGACGAGTCCATGGGCGTCGCGTTCTCCTTGTCATTCACCATACTCGTGCGTCAGCCGAATCGTTGGTAGTATTGGCGAAGATC
This sequence comes from Pythium dissotocum, assembly GCA_023336355.1. Taxonomy (NCBI): domain Eukaryota; phylum Oomycota; class Peronosporomycetes; order Pythiales; family Pythiaceae; genus Pythium; species Pythium dissotocum. Next base: position 75,553 of record JAADWY010000069.1, on the reverse strand, counting down.
GTTGGTGTTGGCGATTTGTTGGTCTTGGCAACAACAAAATGTTGGTGATCGGCTTTGTTGGAGAAATCGCCAACAATTGCGTCACGGGAATCGATGCGGTATCGCTATCTGGATCGTCGCGTAGGCAAGCGTACGGTGGCGCGTACTGCTGTACTCTGGTGGAGTCGGCCTCCGCTGCAGATACTCGCTCGCTGTCGTCGCTGCCGCTGCCGCCGCCGTCGCCTTCCACGTCGATCGTCCTGATCTTCCTATGGACGGACCCACTCTTCGGAGCCTTTTGCCCTCCTTGTGTCACAAATTTGAAAATGCAAAATAACCGCGGACCGAGGAAACTTTCCATCACCGTCTATCCGGATAGTGTATACTCACACCTCAAAATCACTAAATCAGTATCTGCGTAGTGACACAATTTCGTCTCACATTAGTGCCACAAAGCATCCTGTGATCCACACACCGCCACATGCAAAATGGTGCAATGGCAACATGGCAGCCGCGCTCTGCGCGTCGCCGCAACAGCTCGTCCGCTGCTCATGCGGCTGCAGCACAATCAAATGATGCGACAGCAACTCTCCGCCTTCGCCTCGCGGCAGTTCGCGTCGTCCAGCGCTGATGGCGTGGCCTCAGAGCCGACTGACGTCCGCGTGTGGAACTCCCTCACGGGCAAGCTGGAGCCGCTTCCGCGCGGCGACGCCGTCACGCCGCACGTGCTTCGCTGGTACGCATGCGGGCCGACAGTCTACGACCGCGCGCACTTGGGCCACGCGCGCGCGTACGTTTCCCAGGACATTCTGCGGCGCATCTTGGAGAAGCGCTTCCAGCACCACGTCTTCCTGGTCATGGGCGTGACGGACGTGGACGACAAGATCATCACGCGCGCCAACGAGCGCGGCCTGTGCTTCGGCGAATTGGCGAGAGACGAAGAGCGCGAGTTCTTCCGCGACATGGAGGCGCTGCACGTGCTGCCGCCCAGTGCGATCACACGTGTGAGCGAGCACATGGACGACATCGTCACCTACGTCGACCAGATCACGCAGAACGGCTTCGCGTACGAGGCCGCAGACGGCTCAGGTGTGTACTTCAACACCCAGCGACTGGGTGACGCGTATGGTAAGCTGGACCCTGCGCGTCTGAAAGACCACGACCGCCAGGACGAAAGTGAGACAGTGAGTGAGGACGCCGCGGACGGCAGCATCAAGCACGACAAACGCGACTTCGCGCTGTGGAAAGCCACGAAAGACGCCGAGAAGGAGCCTTCGTGGGCGTCGCCATGGGGTCCTGGACGACCAGGCTGGCACATTGAGTGCTCGGCCATGATCCACCGCGTGCTCGGCTCGCGTCTCGACGTCCACTCGGGGGGCATCGACCTCAAGTTCCCTCACCACAACAACGAGATCGCGCAGTGCGACGCACACAACTGCAGCAGCCACGGCGCTGTAGACGACGAGTGGTGCCGCCACTTCATCCACTTCGGACATTTGTACATTCGCGGACTCAAGATGTCCAAGTCGCTCAAGAACTTCATTTCGATCAAGGAGTTCCTGGCGCTCGCAGGCCACGATGCCGCCGATCAGTTCCGCTTGTTCTGTCTCCAGTACAAATACCGCACCAACATCCACTACTCGGACGACCGCGTGCGCGATGCCGTCGTCGTGAGCGACCGCCTGCGCAACTTCCTGCGGAACCTCGACGTGTACGGCACGCAGGTCGCGTCGTCGCACGCACAGCGCAAGCGCTGCGAAGACCACGACCTCGCCATGCTCACGCTGCTGTTCGACACTCGCGTAGCATTCGATGCCGCGCTGCGCGATGACTTCGACACGCCCGCGGCGTTGGGTCACGTGCTGGAACTGATCCGCCGAGCCAACGAGTATTTGCTCCACCACCGTGACGCCATTCCGTCGGAAGTACTATGGAGTATCTCGCAGTTTGTACTCGACGTGTTGGACGTGTTCGGCTTGGAGACCATGCTGCGCGATTTCTCGTACCTACGCGACGCGCTCAAGACAAGTGCCTCCTATCCTCCAGTTGCAGGCCATGCTGGTGGGGCGGTCTCATCAGCATCCGCACCGTCGTCTCAGGCGTCGACTGATCTCTTTGGACCCGCTGTGCTGCAGTCGCTCGTCGATTTCCGTGCTGCGATTCGAGAACACGCGCTGAAAGACCCAAGTTCCGCGTCTAACGCGCAGATCCTGCAGCTCTGCGACGCTTTGCGAGACGACCAATTGGCAGAACTGGGCGTGCAACTCGAGGATTTAGCGCCAGGCCGTTCAGTCTTTAAGCTGCTGACGCCACAGGAGCGAGAGGCATTGCAACAAGAGCAGCTCGCTCAAATTGAAGAGCAGCAACAGAAGCAGGCGGCTGCCCAGGCAAAGCAGCAAGAGTTCGAGGCGCTGATGCAGATCGAACCAGTCGAGTTCTTCCACAAACACAGCGAGAACGCTGGCAAGTACACACAGTTCGATGAGCACGGTGTGCCAACTCACGAAGTCGGTTCGGACGAGCCGCTGAGCAAGTCGCAGCGCAAAAAACTGGTCAAGCGCTTGGAGAAGCACACAAAGTCGTACACAAAGTACTGGCAGGACAAGGGCAAGCATGCCGACGACAACTAGAGAAACCAATCAAACCAACGGACCACATGAGAAATACACTGAATGTACGCGCAGATGCTAGTGTTGCTGCCTGGTGACAGCATGCAACATACCAACACAAGCCTTAGCAGGCGACAGCGGCGTCCGTGTTCGTCGTGCTCGTCGACGGCACCGGCACGTGCGACAGCTTGGAGGTGTTCGAGTGCAAGTACGAGTAGCCAGAGCGCTGACGCTGGCGCTGGCGCCAGAGCAGCAGCATGGCCACACAAGCACCCGCCACAGACGCGATCAGCACGAACACAGGCGCATTTTCCTTCGTCACCGCAAAGCGCGAGCCGCCGGTGGCTGCGGCGATGAATGCGCCGTCGTCAGTCGGCTCATCGTAGCACACAGTGTCGTGGTAGCGCAGCGTGTTGAAGCCGTTGGTGTGCTCGATGGCGATCACGCAGTCCTTGGCCGTGCCGCCCTGCACGCGGAAGCGCACGTAGTGCATCGTGTCGCTGTTGGCGATGGCCTCGCCCGTGTCGGCGTCAAACGACAGGTCCTGGGCCTCCACGGCATCGTAAAAGACGTTGAGCGTGTGGTTGTGGATGTAGGACGCCGGCGCCGAGTTGTAGATCTCGCGCTGGATGTATGACGGGATCTTCTTGGTCGACTCGTTGCGGCGAGGCAGATCCATGTGCTCCAGCACGTCGCACGCGAGTCGCGTGTCCGTCACTGTGGCGTCATCATAGTCATTCGTGGCGGCCGTCTCTGCTGCATCCACCGCCGCGTCGCCAGTGGTGTTGTAGCAGTCCATCGTGAGTCGCATGACGGTGACGTAGGGACGGTTGCGGCCAGTCATCGTCGACTCGAACTGATACATCATGAGCAGGAAGATGCGGTACTGCTGCGACTGCGCCTCCTCCACGAAGTTCATGCCCAGTCCGTCCACGTCCAGTTCCTTCTCGATCGTCTCGGCTCGCACGTCCGTGCGCTCGGCCTTGAGCACGCTCGAGACGTTGGCCGTCAGCGACGCGCGGCTCATTTCCTGGGAGTACAGCGTCATGAAGCGGCCCACGATGTCGCCGACGACTGGCTCCGAGGCAGCGACAGCTGAGAACTTGTCCTTCTTGTCAGTGGTCGTGACTACGTTGGGTGCCTGGTGGTCGGCCACAGGGTACGCGTCGATAGCCTGGATCTTGGGCGGCGTGGTCGGCGCCGTGGGCTCGAGCGGCTCGTTCTTGGGCTGCTTGGCGTCGACGCCGCTCGCGGCCGCCAGACACACAGCAGCGATCAACGCGGAGAAGAGCTTCATACTTGTCGTGAGTAGGAGGAAGAAGGAAGAAGGAAGGAGCTGGTGATTGTCGGGGCGAAAATGGAAAATGGAAAATGGAAAATGGAAAAATGATGCCGAGGATCGCGATTGAATTCCTTTCAAGATCGCGTCGCTTCAGCGCGGGCTTCGATCGTGGGTTGACGACCTGGATGCAAAACCCGAATCAGGTTGAAGAAGGCAAAATCCTAGCATAGTGTGCCATGCCCTGAACGAATGTCGGAGTGTAGCCATCCGTTTCAAAACGGTCCATTCCAAATAGAATCCGTTAACGCGACTGAGCTCACGTCGCTGGCCTTGTACCGTACCACCGCAGCAATGTAGACTTGCATCTCATCTCTACGACGCCACTCACTCTCGTACAGCAAGCAGCGTTAGCATGCAGCAGCCGCCGCGTACTGGAAGCGGCAGGGCCGTGACGTTCCAGCAGCACGATGACGACGACGACTCGGACCTGGCGAGCGAGCTGGACCTCGACTTGTACGACACGGACGAAGTGCCCGACGACCGCAACGTCCACAGCATGTCGCTCAGCGGCATCCCGTCGATTCTTAACCGCGACTCTGTGATGGCGCCCACGCTGCACTACGCACGCGCCGCCCAGCAAGTGATCAAAGAGGGCCAGCTCAGCGACACGGCCAGCAACCCACCGACGCTCCAGGACACAGCAAGCTCTGCCGGCGGCTCCAGTCAGCGGCGGTTATTTCCTCGCCGTCCTGTGAATCCGAATCCGACCATCCGAACGGACTTCACGACGAACCACCACGGTGCGATGGACGATAACTACGAGATCCTCGCGACGCCTCCAGGCGAGCCGCCTCAGTCGCGACCGGAAGAGGGGCCTCACCCAGCGTACGCGCAGCCTGCGCGCAAGGAGCTGTCCATGCGCGCCGAGTGGATCCTCGGGTTGATTGGTGTGGGCATCGGCATCGGAATTGCAGTCAGCAGCCAAGACCCGGACCCGCAGCTCTCGTACTGGCTCAAGACCATCGGCGATCTGTACGTGCGTATGACGGCCTGCATCACACTGCCTCTGGCCTTCTGCCAAGTCATCACAAGCACCGCGGAGCTCGTAAACAACGGCAAACTGCGACGCGCGTGGCTGTATACGATGCTGTACTTCGGCATCACGGTCATGCTGTCGGCGTTGGTAGGCGTGTTGTGCGCCGGCGCGTTCCAGCACACGTACAAGTGGCACTCGCCGCAGAGCTATCGCATCTCTCACGCCAAGTTCGCCTTCAAATGTGCCGACGGCACGTATATCGAGCAGCCGGCGTCCGGCCCTGTGCGCTGCACTGGCACCTCCGTCAACGCCAACACGAAGTTCCCTCGGATGGTCGACATCTCGCAGCGGCTCGGCCTCGAGGAGACGGTGGGCAACGTCAACGTCAGCGGCTACATCTCTGCCCTGTTGGAAGTGTATATGCCGGTGAACGTCGTGTACTCGCTGTCGCGTGACAACTTCTTGAGCGCGTTGCTGGTCGCGCTGGTGCTGGGCGTCGCCATCGGCAAGAGCTACACGTGTGCGCCGGGCGAGATCAAGCGCAGCAAGAACCCGCTCTACCGCCTGTTCACGCACGTCTACTTGTCGCTCTTCACCATGAACGACTGGGTCCAGAAGCTCGCGCTGTGGGCGGTCGTGCCGCTGCTCATGGGCTCCGTGCTTGAGATGCCCAACGCCACTACCACGCTCCGGCTTGCGCGATACTACATCGTCGCCGTGCTCGTCGCGTGTTTCGGCCAGTGTCTCGTGGTCGTGCCGGTCATGTTCTACATCGTCACGCGCCAGAATCCGTACCGCTGGATCGCTCGCATGCTCGCGCCTATGAGCTACGGCATGGTGCTCTCCAGCGTCTTCTACACGCTGCCCATGGCCACAAAGGCAGCGCTGCGCTCGAACGAGATCTCTCCGAGCGTCTTTGGAGCCGTGTATCCGATCCTGAGCGTGCTCAATCGCAGCCACTTCGCAATCGGCGTGCCGTGCGGACTGCTGTACTGCGCCGCGTTCTCTGGCTGTGCCATCGACTTCAACGGCAGCAACGCGATGCTACTCTTCGCCTTCACGTGTCTCGGTTCGCTGGGCGACACGATGCTGGCGCGCACAGCCATGGCGTTCTTCCTCATGACGTGGCGCTCCTTCTGCGAGAACGAAGACACGCCGTCCGCCGTGCTCATGATCGCCACAGTCGGACTACTGATCTTCCGCCTCGCTGCGTTCGTCGGCATCATGACCAACATGCAGCTCATCCGCATGATCTCCCACGCAGTCGAGAAAGACGACCAGAAGCTGCAGAGCCACGTCGACAGCATCTTCACGGAGAGACGACCAGAGTCAGCATCCCCAGAGTCGCTGGCATCATCGTCCTCGCCGGTCACTTCCGGTCGCATCATTTAAACGCAGCGGGCTACAACACACTAAGAGAGCTGCACTGCCCATTCTGTAGTCTCTACGATTTCAGTTCATTGGGTCTCCTTGGCGGAACAAGGCCACCCCCCCCCTCGCAAACACTCACGCAGCATGACAGGAAGCCAACTTGAAGCTCTCCAAGTGACAGTTGCATGCGTGCTTGTTCTGTTCTGTATTTGAATGCACTCCAGGATGACAGGGAGCGGTCACCAAAGTGGACTAAACAGGCATGAGATGGCTACATTCGAAATTCCAACCAATCAACTTCCGCCAAATCAGCTACGTCGACCTGATTACGTCATATAAGAGCTGTTTGCCCGCCAATCAAGAGCTTCGATTTTCTTGAGCTGGTTCTTCAACAGTTCGCAATGTTCCATAATGTCGGGATTGCGGCGCAGCTTCCGCTCTACGCCGTCATCCTTCACACGAACCTCCTTCTCATTCTCGCTTATTCACTCTCCAGGACAAGCAAAGCCCTCCATCCCCAGCAGCCACATTATGTCGCCAATGGAGCCAGCTAAGACCAAGCAGCCGGCCGTCTTCGTGCCGCACGGCGGCGGTCCCATGCCGCTGCTCGGCGACCCAGGCCACGCCGACATGATCGAGTGGCTCAGCCACTTCCAGCGCGACTTCGTTACCACTAAGCCTGACGCCATCGTGCTCGTGACCGCGCACTGGGAGGAAGACGTCGTTCATATCACGTCGTCGCAGTCGCCGCCGCTGCTCTACGACTACTACAACTTCCCCGCGCAGGCCTACGAGGTCAAGTACCCAGCCCCAGGCAACCCCGCACTGGCTCAACGTATCCAGAACTTGCTCACAGACAAGGGCATCAAGTCGCAGTTCGACGCGAAGCGTGGCTACGACCACGGCGTGTTCATCCCACTCAAGCTCATGTTCCCCGACGCCGACGTGCCAGTCATCCAGATGTCCGTGCTCAGCTCACTGAACGCCGCCGAGCACGTGAAGCTGGGCGAGGCGTTGCGTCCGCTGCGTGATGACAACATCCTGATCGTGGGCTCGGGCCTTTCGTTCCACAACTTCCGTGCGTTCCGTGGAGACCTGAACGCCGCCAACGCCGCCAGCATCCAATTCCACGACTACCTAAACGCGTCGCTTGTCAAGACCACGGACCCAGAGGAGCGTCGCTGCCGCCTCGAGCAGTGGACGGACGCGCCATTCGCGCGGAAGATCCACGGCCGTGAGGAGCACTTGCTGCCGCTCCACGTGATCGCCGGCGCTGGTCTCAATGAGCCCTGCGAGGAGATCTTCGACGGCTACGTGATGCGGATCCGCACGTCCGGATACTTGTTTGGTGCTCGCACGTAATTCAGTGGGTGAGGTCTTCGTAGTCGTGTGCTTGTAGTAGGAGAAATGACAAGAGACGAGTCAACGTTCGCGGCTGAATACTAGTAGTCCCAGAGTGTAAGGATCAAGATTCTACATTTACTACTCTACATGCTTGAAGTCGCATGGAAATTGCTGCGCCATTTTGTTTATGAGTGATTAGCGGACGCATCACTCGAGTACAAGCGCATCAAACGATTATACTCGATGGTCGGTCGCTAAATGACAAAGCGACCGAGGGTCTTCATGGCATTGTGGTGGCGTGAGTCGGTGTTAAACATGCATGTATTTTAGTATTTAGTTGCGTGCGCTCTGAACGTCTTGTCTAGCTGCGCTCGCCAAACAGGTATCCTGTTGTGTGGATGTTGATCACCTTGTCCGCGAAGATCTCCTCACACGGCTCTTCCAGTCCGGCACCAGCGATCACAAACAGCGGCGCGAGATGCTCTTCGCGCGGGTGCACTTCGCGCGAGTACGGCGCGTCGGCACGCCAGCGCGCGAGACGCTCGCGACGCACGTCCGCGTCCGTGGTCTCCACAAGGGACTGCTTCAGGTACTCGTGGAACGCCAGACTAATGCGCTGGCCGGTCTTCTGGTCGCCGAAAAAGTACTTGAACGAGTGGAACGAGAGGCCCGAGCCCACGAGCAGCACGTTCTCCGTGCGCAGATGACGCAGCGCCTCGCCGACCTTCATGTGAGCTTCTGGGTTCAGCGAATTCATGAGCGACATCTGCACGACGGGCACATCCGCGTCTGGGAACATGAGCTTGAGTGGGATGAACACGCCGTGGTCGTTGCCGCGCTTGGCGTCGAGCTTGGACGGGATGCTGTGGTCGGCCAGCAGCGACTGGATGCGCTCGGCGAGCGTCGAACTGCCTGGGGCTGGGTACTTGATCTCATAGGCCTCGTCTGGGAAGCCGTAGTAGTCGTAGAAGAGCTCTGGGTTGGCGCCCGACGAGATGGTCGTGACGTCTTCCTCCCAGTGCGCCGTCACGAGCACGATAGCGTCGGGCTTGGTGGTGATAAAGTCGCGCTGGAAGTTGGTGAGCCACTTGATCATGGCCGCGTGGCTCGCGTCGCCCAGCACGGGCATGGGGCCGCCGCCGTGCGGCACGAAGACGGCGGGCTGGAGGAACTTCTTGAGCATGGTGGAGGAGGAGGGGGCAGAGGCGGCTGAGCACGTGAGGTCTTGTGTGGAGGACGGCAAGAAGTCGCTGAATGACCAGACCGATGGAAGGACAGAGGCCGCAAAGACAGCGGCCGTTGCCAGCAGCAGCGTCGTGGTGCGGCGGCTGGGCATCGCTCAATGGCCGCGGCTCTGGGTCGCTCGCTGTCGCATGGGAGGACGTATGGTGTGTTTGGTACGAAGAGCTCTCCACGCTGATGAGCTGTGCACGGGATGGCGATCACGTGATCGACAAACGGTGATGTGATTGGTTGAAAAGGGGTCACCCCTTATTAGAGCGTTGTGCGTCACTCTTGGACTCAGACTCAGTGACATGGCTACATTATGGTATCCATGGACTCCGACTTTCACGCGTAATGCGACCAGCTACTGGCGCTGCTGGTGTTGGAGCTGCGGCGGCCGCCACTGCCAGGGCGAGACGCTGACACCGCAGAGGCAGCGGCTGCGGCTGCGACGGTGGCGTCGTGGATGTCCAGCACGTCCAGACAGAACTCGGCGATGCGCGCGTTCAGCAGCAGCCGCTGGATGAGCGTGCGGACGGCCAGGTCGCTCGACGTGATGCACGTGCACAGCGCCGGAAACATTTCCAGAACGCTACGCGAGCCCAAGCCGACTTCCGACGCGCTGCAGAGTAGGATCACGACGCGGTCTCGCGCTGCTAGCACGGCGGTGGCCTCAGGATCGATGGCCGTGGCCTGGCTGACGATCAAGCTGCCACTTGCCGTTCGCTTGTCTGTCGGACGCGCCGCCTCTTCCAACGACGCAAACGTCCGCAGAGCGGCATCACAGCAGCGCACGAGATACGTCCGCGCGAGCGTCGAAAGTCGCACGTCCTCCTGCTGGATGCTGAGCGTCGCGAGCTGGCGCACGCAGCACTTTATCAGCGGCTTGCTGTGCGGCTCCTTCACGCCGTCGACACCTGAGCAAAGCAACGCCATCAGCGAGTCGCAGAAGAGCTGGTACGGGCCGGGCATATCGGCGATGAGCTGCGCGCCGGCAGAGCCGGACAGCAGCGCGATGACGCTGTCGACCAGACACTCGAGCACGCTCAACACGAGCGCTTCGTCTTCTTCGCCTTGGACAAACGACGGCAGCTGACCGGTGCTTGGGGCCAGGAAGCCCGTGATCGTATCCAACAGAAACCGCCAGCATTCTCGGTCGAGTCGAACGGCAGCGAGACCGTGGGAAACAAGCACGAGCAGGACTCGAAGCGCGTGCTTCCATAGCTGCGACGCCGCTTTTTGAGCCGCAGACAGTGGCTTCTTCTCCGGTGAGTTTGCCCCTGACGAATTTCCGCCGGCGTTTGCTCCGTCGCCTTGCAGGAACGACTGCACACTCGTAAGCACCGACTCGAAACGCTCGCGTCGCGCCTCCGTCGATACGCTCGCATACAGTTTCGCCAGTGATATAAGCGCGTGGCGAGTGAAGAACACGAGCTCCCGTGACGCGGAGACGGTGACGTACCGCACGACTTGGTCCAGTGCCTTCTCGTGGACCTCAGGATGAGCCGCAAACGACCCGCACTCTTCAAATGCATTGAGAACGCGCGACTGCAGGCTGTTGGTCGTCACGTTGGACACGACCTTGGTGTCGCTGTCGCTGATGAGCACGTGGCGCATGACGAGCGTCTCAAACAGCGAAAGCAGGCGGAACACGTTCCGCTCGTCCTTGAACTCGAACTCCTTCGCCTGTGAATACAGCGTCACCACGACAGACACGACCGAGCTCGCGATCTCCTGCTCGTCTTCTTCCTTCCAGACGATCTCTGTATGTTGGCTCGCAGCCGCCGCGCGTTGGTCGCATATCCGCAGTAGTTGTGCAAACGCTGTCTCCCACAGCACTGGATTGCGCACAAATGGAGCCGTAATCGACGCAGTGCGCTTGGCAATGGTCGCTCCTCCGGCTGCAGTCGTACTTCCTGGTGTCGATGGACCTCCTGGTGTAGTAGCTGACACGAGCGCTCCACCGACTACTCGCATGCCAGCGCCAGCTCGAACTGGCTGTGACTGCGCGATTTGGTCGAAATCTGCCGCCGACGAGACCTGCAGCAGCGTCTGGAGAGTGTTCACGGCCGCAAGGACGACTTCTTTCGACATGCCACGCTCAGAATTGAGCGCGATATGCTTGAGCAACTCGGTCCACACGTCGGCAATCCACTCACCGTGAGAGAGCAACACGTTGCAATTAGTTTGGAGCACGCGACTGATGCCTGTGAGCATGAGCACACGCGACTCGTCCCACTGCTTCTGCGCGCTGTCTCGCGAGTGGTGCATCATCACCACCGAACTCTTGCTCGACGCCACATCCGACGCACTCGATAGCAGCGTCCGCCCTTGTTGCAGCTTAGACGCGAGTGGCAGCACGGTCTCGTTAATGAAAAGCTTCCATTCCGTCAGATCAAACTGAACGCCGTACGTGACTCCCGTGCCGAACAATGTGTTGATGGCACAGTTGCGCACTTCAGTTCGGTCATCCAGGGCGACTTGTGTCAGCTCCGCAAACGCGCACGCCCAATAGGAAGAGATACTTGCGTTGGACCCTGGTTCTTGTGGTGTTGAAGGCAAAGAGGACGCGCTGTTCGTGGGTCGGAACTTCTGCTTGCCGATGATGTCAGCCACGCTCCACAGCTCGTTGACTGCCGTGAGACTGATGTTGACGTCCTTGGCGCAGCATGCGAAGCGACCGATGCACGAAATACAGTGGCGCAAGTACATGCGAGGGATCGAGACCAGCAAGTCATCGACAATCACACGCAGGCACTTGAACGCCGCGATCTGCGTCTTCCCGTCGCCGATCTCGCACGCTTCTTGGATCGACTGCAGGATGAGCGGCCAGCCAACGTTGATGAGGTGGCCGCAGCCGTTGAGCAAGTCGAGCATACCCACGAGCGCACGGTCTTTCATATCGCTGCGCATCAGTTTCAGCAGTGGTTTGAAGAGCTCTTGCTGGTCGAACACGTGAGGTTCCGTCTTTGCGTACAACTTGGCGTGCTCTTCCATCTGCTCAATCGTTGCGTCATTCGGCAGTTTGCTGGTCGGTGAGAGGCTATTGATCACATTCTGTAGTGCGCGTTGCATGAGCTGGAGAATGCTGTCAGTCGCCACGATCTGGAACTGGCCGAGTTGCGGGAAGTGTGTAGACGTCGCTGGCGGCTGCAGCGTATAGGTCACCATACCAAGTAGTTCGTTGGTCACGTCCACAAAGCACCGCTTGCTGTTGGTCGCGAGCTGAGTCAGCATACGCAGAGCAAAGCTCGGCAGATACGACCCGGAGCCGGCCAGTCCGACGCCCAAGTAGTTCTGGTACGTCTTCATCTGGTGCGTCGCTGAGATGATGGGCAGCTCCGCCTCACCCGTCGAGTCATCTCCCAGTGTCACGATACTCGCGCTTGGGCGGCGAGACGATTCCGTGGTGGCGGCGACTGGCTGCGTTGTCCCTGCTCCGAGTGGGAGCCCGAGTTGCTCCCAGCACACCTTCCTCAGAGCCGCTGTGAGCCGCCGCAACGCACCACTGCTGAGCTTGAGCGCGTCGCGGAACAGCTCCACGATCGAGTTGGAGAGCATCACAAGCTGCTGCTCGACATCTTCATCTTCCACACGGAACGCGCCAATGCGGTAGTTCTTGGTTGGGATTTTGTTTTGCCCGCCTTTGACCTTAGCGTCCGTGAGCCCAACAATGATCTCGAACGCCTCTAGCAGCGTGCACCACTCGACTTCAACCATCTCCTCCTCCATGATGTGGGCGGCGCTGAACAGCGCTTTCATCGCGTGGACTTCTCGCCACGACAGCGTCACCACACACGACTCGCTCTCGTCGTTCGCGCTTTCGCTGTCGCCGTCTCCAGCCGACCCACCGCCCGACGACCCGTTGCCGTATGAACTCGTGTTGTTGCCGCTACCGTTGCCGCTCGATCTGCTCGTGGATGACGCGCCCTTCACACTCTCGGGCAATGGAAACGAGAACGCACACAACGCACGAAGACACGCGAGCGCGACGTCGTCCATCTTCTTGGTCGTCGCTTCGTACTGGGCGAGTGACGGAGCGGACACGATGGGAGCTGGAGAGGCACCGTCGTGCGATCCGTTTGGGGACGAGAGATTCGCTCGCAGACGCGACGCGATCGTAGCCAGCACGTGGTACGACTTGAGCGAAATCTGGATGAGCTCGACCTCACGACAGTGGCGCATCGTGCTCGTAAATGTCTGCAGGCAGAACGGCGCGATGATCTGCACACATTGCTTGGCGATCATGTCGCTCTGTGCCGAGTCGTCGCCGATCATGCGCGAGAGGTCGAACGTCGACGCGATGAGGTTGCTCTCACAGGTCACGGCCACGCGGATCGCACTGAAGAATGGCTGCAGTGGCGGCGCGTCCTGGTCGTTCAGGAACTCGAGTCCGGATCGCGGAGCTACGACGACGTCTGTGCCTGGCAGACGAAAGTCCGACGGTGGAGAGGTTGTCACGACGGACGCAACTGTGCGGGCGATCTGCTGCAGCATGGGCTCTCCGTAGTTGGAGATGGCCGCCACCATTGTGGCTTCCAACGAAATGCGATTGAGCACCTCCAGCGCGAGCAGCACAGGCCACGTGACGTAACTGGTGTTGGCGTTGTGCGCGTTGCCGCCGCTGGAACCACCGGAACCCATACCAGAGGAGCCCGAGCCGCTGTTGTGGTGGCTCCCGAGGAAGCTCTTGGCCTCCTGAGCTATGAGCTTCGCGTGGCTGGGCGACTTCGCACTTCCTGGCTGGTAGTACGCGCCTGTCGACACGATCTCGAGCAGACTCCGCAGCACGATCGTGCATTCCTCGGGCAGAATGTCGCTAAAGTTGCCCAGCACGACGCTCGCGAGTCTCATGACGCGAACCAGAAGTGGGAAGAACGGCGCATTGAGACCACTGGTGTTGCTGTTGCCGCCTCCGCTGTTTGAGTTGCTGCTTCCTAGAGACGACAGTGCGCTGGCTGTGAGAGACGCAGCCGTGGTGGCGGCCGAGTGCTTGGTCTCCGCGGGCGAGCAGCCCGTCTCAAGTGCCGACTGGATCAGCGAGCACACGTGCTGCTTGAGGATCGCGTAGAACTCTGCGTCGTCTCGGAACAGCGGCGCGTGGGCCGACAGGATCGTCTCGAGCAGCTCCACGCCCAGCGCCACGCTCATGGGCGACGTCGCCGTGCGCTTGAGCCACGCGCCGTTCTCCTCGCGACTCATGAAGCATAGCTCCTGGAACACTAGCACGCCGACGCGCTTGGCCTCAGGGCTCGTCTGCACTTTGCCAAACGCGAGCGACACGACCTGGCGGATCGTCATGGCCGCCGTGTTGCCCACGACCGACGACGCGCTGCTGCTGCCGCCGTGGAGGTGGATGCAGATCCAAATGGCCTGCATCACCAGATCCTCGCTGCCCACAAGCGCTTTCTCCACGGGGTCGGCGCCATTCGAACTGGCGGTCGGCTTGGCGGCCGTCGCCGAGACGTTCTTGTCCTGGTACCCGAGCGTGACGAGCTGCAGCAGCGTCTGCAGCAGCTTGACCTGCACGTCCACGTGGGTGTTTTTCTCGGCCTGGATCTGCAGCACGCGCAGGATGCTGCCGACGCTCGACTGCTCGATGGCGTCCCAGCTCACGAGCCGCTGGATGCTCACGAGCGCCAGGATGATGATCTTGTGCGACGCGTTCGTGTGGTTGCACGCCAGCAGGAAGGGCCGCAGCACGCTCTCACTCTTGAACAGCGCGTGACCCGGGCCAGGCGCCGTCTCCACGCGCAGCAGCGCCGCGTACTGCTTCTGCAAGTACGGCAGCGTCTCCAGCGCCTTGTCCACGGCCTCCTTCACGACCGGGTACTTCTTCTTGGTCTCGCTGCGCAGCGCCTGCAGGTCGTCGGACAGCAGTCGCAGGAAGTCCATGGCCGTCGCGGAGTCGTCACGTCAAAGGCCTTCGATCGCGTGCTGCTACAGGAGTCAATGTACACGTGTAGCGATCGGATCGGATCCCCCCACTCGATCAGCTTGGCGCCTTGAAGAACCCTCGGAGCCAAAATGCACCGGGGGAATCGACCCGAATACAGCGCCTACCTTCACCAATGTAAAAAGCGCTTTTTAGTTAATTCCTCGCATTTCATGCAAACCTATCCTAAATTTCGAAAATGAACTTGTAAAAAGCGCTTTTTAGCTCCTCATGTGTATTGATGGTGTTTCAGTTTGTTGGTGGTTGGCTTGCGAAGCTCTTCATTGGCATTGGGCACAGCAGACATTGGCGCATTGGGGACTCGCGCTCTCTCTCTCTACGTCTACAGCTACAGCAACCACACAGAGTCTGCTAGGCTAGCTGCATCATGGTCAAGTCCTATCTGCGCTACGAGCGCGACTGCGCGTTCGGCGTGATCGCGGCGCTTGAGGGAAACGTGCTGTTCGACGCCAGCGGCCGCTTCTGCATCGCGCCGGCGCTCAAGGACATCGCCGTGTGGAACATCCGCCAGGGCAACAAGGTGCGCGAGCTGCGCGCGCCCAGCAGCAGCGACGCCGCGGGCACCGGCCAGGTCACGGCGCTGGCGCTGAGTCCGGACGGCGCGTTCGTGGCGGCCGGCTACTCGACAGGCGCCATCCGCATCTTCCGCTTCGCCACGGGCACGCTCGAGGTGATGCTGGACGGCCACAAGAACGCCGTCGAGTGTCTGCGCTACAAGCATGACGGCGCGCTGCTGGTCTCGGGCTCGCGCGACACGGACATCATCGTGTGGGACGTCGTGAGCCAGAGCGGCCTCTTCCGGCTCAAGGGCCACAAGGACGCAGTCACGGCGCTGGCGTTTCTGGGCGAGTCGCTGCTGGCGTCGGCCTCCAAGGACACGCTGGTCAAGGTCTGGGACCTGGAGACGCAGCACTGCGTGCAGACGTGCGTGGGCCACCGCAACGAAGTGTGGTCGCTGGACGTGAGTCCGGCGGGCGACCGCCTCGTCACGGGCGCGTCCGACA
This sequence comes from Pythium dissotocum, assembly GCA_023336355.1. Classification (NCBI taxonomy): domain Eukaryota; phylum Oomycota; class Peronosporomycetes; order Pythiales; family Pythiaceae; genus Pythium; species Pythium dissotocum. Next base: position 59,748 of record JAADWY010000069.1, on the reverse strand, counting down.
ATCAGCTCCGCGTGTGGCAGGTGCGCTCGGCCAGCGAGCCAACGCAGGAGGACGGCAACGGCGACTGGCTCAAGCTCATGGGCTCGATCTACCGCCAGAGCAACGACCGCGCGCTGCGCGTGGCCTACAACATCAAGGGCGACCTCGTGGGCGTGCAGAGTGCCGGCAAGACCGTCGAAGTGTACAAGCTGCGCTCCAAGGACGAGATCAAGAAGAAGCAGCAGCGTCGCGAGAAGCGTCAGCGTGAGAAGGCCAAGAAGAAGCAGGAGAAGGCGGGCGGCGCTGAGACCGGCCTGCAGATTGAGCTGCCGCAGGACAAGCTCACGGAGGAAGACCACGAGAACTCGGCCACCGACGAGCTGGAGCTGCTGTGCGTCGTGCGCACGGCCTTCCGCATCAAGTCGTTCGCGTTCTCGCCCGACGTCGCCAAGGACGGCACGACGTCGCTGCTCATGGGTCTGCAGAACAACTCGATCGAAACGTACTCGCTCACGCCGAGCGCCGCCGACTTAGAGTCGCGCTACGCCAAGTCGCACACGCTCGCGCTCAGTGGCCACCGCTCGGACGTGCGTACTGTTGCCGTGAGCTCGGACGACCAGCTCATTCTGTCGCTGTCGAGCGCCTCGGTCAAGATCTGGAACGCGCGCTCCATGCAGTGCATCCGTACGCTCAGCGACGGCGTCTCGCTCGCGCTGTCGGCCGTGTTCGCGCCTGGCAACATGCACGTCGTGGTCGGCACCAAGCTCGGCGCTCTGCTGCTGTTCGACTTGAACTCGGGAGAGTGCATCTGGAAGGAAGAGGGCGCCCACAACGGCAGCGCTGTGTGGTCGATGGACGTGCGTCCAGACGGCAAGGGCATCGTCACGGGCGGTGCTGACCAGACCGTCAACTTCTGGGACTTTGAGATGCACCGTGTGGACAACGACGGCCTTCGCCTGGGTTTGAGCCACTCGCGTCTGCTCAAGATGTCGGACGACGTGCTTTGCGTCAAATTCTCCAACACCAAGGACGCCAAGAAGCTCGTGGTGGCTGTGGCGCTGCTCGACTGCACTGTCAAGGTCTTCCACGACGACTCGCTCAAGTTCTTCGTGAGTTTGTACGGCCACAAGCTGCCTGTTATGTCGATGGACATCTCGTCGGACGACACGATGCTCGTTACGGCGTCGGCCGATAAGAACGTCAAACTCTGGGGTCTTGACTTCGGTGATTGCCACAAGTCGATCTTCGCGCACCAGGACTCGATCATGGCCGTGCGCTTCGTGAAGAAGACCCACTACTTCTTCACGGCCTCCAAGGACAAGAGCATCGCGTACTGGGACGGCGACCACTTCGAGCGCATTCTCAAGATCGACTCGGAGCACTTTGGTGAAGTCTGGGGCCTCGCCATCTCGAACGACGGCGGCTTCGTGGTTAGTTGCTCGCAGGATCGATCGATCGTCAAGTACGTGCGCACGGAAGACCAGGTCTTCATCGAGGAAGAGAAGGAGAAGGAGCTCGAGGACATGTTCGAGCAGGAGCTCGTCAACGAAAACAACAACCGTAAGGCGCCGGCGATGGGCAAGGTCGGTGAGGACGGCGAAGTCGCTGCTGCGGCGCTTGAGAACTCGGCGTCTGCGACCAAGAAGACCATCGAGTCGGTGCGTGCCGCTGAGAGTCTGATGGAGGCTGTGGAGCTTGCGGACAAGGAGCTCAAGGAGATCGCCGAGTTCGAGCAGCTGCACAAGAAGAAGATGAAGGAGGCTGCGGCCAAGACCAACGAGCCAGCGGTCGCAAACGCCAAGCTGCCTCGCCGCACGCCCAACATCCTGCTGCTGGGCTACTCGCCGCTCAAGTACGTACTCAACACGCTGCGTCGCATCCGTCCACACGACATGGAGGAGGCTCTGATCGTGCTGCCGTTCGAGTACGTGGAGAAGCTCATCGGACTGCTGCTGCAGACCATCTCGCACCACTTGGAGGTCGAGTTCTGCTGCAGCGTGCTGCTGTATCTGCTCAAGCTCCACCACGCGGCCATCAGCCAGCGCAAGCACCTGTTCAACGAGCTGGAGCTGCTGTGGCAGCGCCTGCGGAAGCAGCTCGTGGACAACAAGAACCGCATGGGCTTCAACCTCGCCGGTATGAAGTATTTAAAACGACAGATCGACGAGGAGCGCACGGGATACGTGGAGGAGATCGCTGCCACGCCTGCGAGCTCGGGGGCCAACGCCGCCAAGAAGAAGCGCAAGACCGCCACCAAGTAGAACCCTAACATGCCTGCCACACCAAGTACGATTACTGCCGCCCTACTGCCAAATAGATCCATCCATGTTTTTGTTTCCCATTATTGTGGTTGTCTCACTTGCGTGTACTCGTGATATTAGCGCTGAGTTGGCCGGCGGGGCCTCGCTGAGTGCTGGGGCTCCAGGCCGCGCGGTGGTCGCGTGGGTTCACGATCTGGTCGCGCAGCAGCCGCACGTTCTGCGTGAGCTCAGGCGAGTTGCCGTCGTCCAAGTGGCAGATGCGGAACGAGTGGTTGCTCAGCAGCCGCGCCACGAGCGTCGCGTTCTCGGCGCCCGTGAAGCCCAAGTCGCGAAGGAACATGGTGGCCGGCGCGATCTCGTCCTTGGTCTTGACGATGCGCGTGAGCGCCAAGCGGAATTTGTTGAGGATGGGTGACGCCAGGGCAGGATGCACGCGCTCCTTCATGCACAGCACGCGGCGGCAGCGCTCGCGCATGATGGCTCTGTATCACAACATCAATCAAACTGCATCAGTCGACGGTCTCCGCTAACCGAAGCAACCTCAACTTCAACGTACGCCTGCATCTCGTGGAAGCTGAGCTTGGCATCGCGGTCGCGCGGCAGCTTGTGGAAGAGCGACTCGACGTCTCGACGCGAGTACCGAGGAAACGCCTTGAGCGTGCCATCAACCGTACGCAGAACTTCCTCCTCCTCTTCCTGCGACAGCGAGCACATGCCGTACACGTCGAGAATGTCCTCCCGCTCCATGCGGCTCGACATCGTGTCCAGCTCACGGTCCGTCACGACGTGGAGGCCTTTCTCGCCCGAGCGGAGCTGCGCGCGGGCGTCCAGCGGACCGTAGAGTCCGAAGACAAAGAGTCGACCCGTGGAGTTGGGGTGCAGCACGTGCGGCGGGAAGAGAAAGTCGAGAAGCTGCGAGAGATCCACGGCGGCCGACGCCTTGGTGAGTGGACTGTTGTTGCTGTGGCCGTGGCCGGATGATGACGACGATGGTCCAGCCTGAGTGCGAGCCAGTAGAAAGGCAGCTTCGTGAACGCCAGTGGCCTCGTGTGCCGTGCAACGCACGCCGCATCGAGACGCATCGACACCAAAGCGTGCACGGAGGCAGCCAGGGACGGCCTGCCAGAGATCTGGCGTGGCAGGACCCACAAACTCGAGCAGCTCCGCGACGGCGTTGGGCTTTTCCAGCACCAACATCAACACAGGACCACGAGTGAGTCCCTGGATGGCGTCATCAGGCCTCGGGCTTCCTCCTCCGTTGTGCTCGCCGTCGTGTGGTGACGCAACTCGCGGCGAGCGTGAAGAAGCGACCTTTTCCCGTGGCGTGGGGGCCGCTGATGCTGATGCTGACGCTGCAGTGTTAGCCGAGGCTTCTGCTGGGTCGTCTTCCTTGGGCTTGGCGTCCAGAGGACTCTCGACGTTGCTAACGTGAAGCACGGACTGCCTTGCATCTTCTGACGTGAGATACATGAGCGCTTGGTTCGTGATCACGAAGCCTTTCTTCTTGAGCTCTCCGCGGATCGTCTCATCGGCCTCTAACGCTTCCACCTGCACGAGCAGCACGGTCGTCTGCGGCGGCCCCGCGCTCGCAGCGGAGTCGATCGCTGGTGCTTTGGCTCCCTTGGCGCTGGACATGGTCGCTCGTCGATAGAGAGTGCAGTGCCCTTAATGGCTGATAGAAAGCTCAACTCCACTCACGCTACAACAAATCCAAAAACAGCTCTCAGGCTCAGGAAAGAGATCCATCTTGGGCGCAGCCTCCATCCATGAGAGTCATTAGAGACCTTCAAGGCCGTACGAGGCATCACCCAGTGCAGGCCTCGCTCTGGACATGCATCGCTTCTCGTTCCGCTCGCCGATTAAGGCGAAGCCAAATAAGCAGAGCAAGCAGGTCGGCCCGCAGCCATTGGCGCTGGTCGCGAGACGAGCCAGTCGCACGCCGTCGCTGGATGAGCTGGCGTCGCCTGGGTCGTTGCCGTCCGAGTCCATGGCCAGCGAGATCAGCGAACACTACGAAGACAATGACGCTGAAGAAGAGGAGGACGAAAGAGAGCGGCTGCGAAGAGTCAAGGCACGCGCGTTCTTGAAAGCAGCCGAGCCTGCACCGCATCAGCAGCATGGTGGTCACCATCACAACGAGGGTGCGGACGGTAGCGATGCGGAGTACTCGCCACGAGAGTACAGCGACTACAACGAGGACAAAGAAGAAGAAGAAGAAGACGACGAGGACGACGAGCACGGCGAGGGTGTTGACAGCGAATTGACAAAGGACGTGGCGGAGCTGCAGCGTCAAGTGCGTGGGCTGCTGCTGTCTCGCGTGGCCGCTGACGACGCCTGGCGAGAGGAAAACGCGCGGCTGCGTGAGCTGCTCGCAGCCGCTGAGAGTCGAGAAGCTGAGCTACAGGGACGACTTCAGCAGCAAGAGCAGCAACTCAAAGCCAGTGCAGCAGCAGTAGCAGCGTCCGATCCGACGAAGCCCACGCCTCGCGAGCTAGAGCTGCTGCGGCTGCTGATGCGAATCGTGGGAAAGGAGCAGATCCGCGTGCTGCTGACGCCGCCGCCTCAGTCGTCGTCGTCATCCACACAGCGGACGCCCGCGCAACTTCGACGGCAGCTCGTGACGCGAGCCGCGGCCGCTTCCCACCGACGTCCAGTCAACGCTACGCCCTCAGCTCCGTCGACGTCAGGAGCTCTCGCCCACTCTTCCTCCCCCAGGAAACCCAAGCCAACCACTGTGCCTGCAGCCCCACAGCCATTCGCAGCGTCAGCTATGACCACCACACCACCACCACCACCGACGCTGCAGCTCAGCGGCACGCGCAAGCACGAGATGAGCGACGCCATGTAGAAGCTTTTCACATCATCAGTCGTATATTATTTAATCCGTATCACTGCCACGGCCGCTCTGCTCGCGTGGCTGCTTCTGCATCTTGCCTTGCCTTCTTGCCTTGCCTTCTTGCCTTCATCGTTGCCTTGGTCTCCTGAGCAAGTCCGCTTAGTCGACGATGAGCACCTTGAGCATGTTGGTGGAGCCGGCGCGCGCCTCCTGCATGCCGTGGATGGCCACGACCGTGTCGCCCTTCTTGATCCAGCCAAACTGCTTGCCCAGGTCCGTGGCACGATACAGAATCGAGTCCGTGCCGATCATCGAGCCCATGACGCGCGCGGTCGTGCCCTTGAGCACGCCCTCCGACTGACGCGCCGTCTCGCCCAGCGCCGTGAGCACCAAGATCGGCTGCGCCGGACGGTACTTGGCGATCAGTCGGGCGGTCGTGCCCGTCTCCGTGAGCACGACGATCATCTTGGCGCAGATGTCGATCGCCGTCTTGACGGCCGACGACGCGATGGCCTCCTGCGTGCTCATGGCGCCGGCCGTCTCCAGCACGCTGTTGCGCAGCGCCTGGTACAGCTCGTCGTAGTGGATGGCGCCTTCAGCCTGGACGCAGATCTTGCTCATCATCTGCACGGCCTCCACCGGGTACTCGCCGTTGGCCGTCTCGCCCGAGAGCATGACGCAGTCCGAGCCGTCCAGCACGGCGTTGGCCACGTCCGTGCACTCGGCGCGCGTCGGTCGCGGCGACTTGATCATGGACTCGAGCATCTGCGTGGCCGTGACCACGTACTTGCCGGCGATGTTGGCCTTGCGGATCATCATCTTCTGCGCCAAAAAGACCTTCTCTGGCGGGATCTCCATGCCCAAATCGCCTCGCGCCACCATGATGCCGTCCGTGCGCTCGAGGATCTCGTCGTAGTTCTCGAGGCCTTCCTGGCTTTCGATCTTGGCGATGATCTTGATGGCGCGGCCGCGCGGACCCAGCACCGCGCGGATGTTGTCAATGTCCTGCGCCGTGCGCACAAACGACGCGGCGATGAAGTCGACGCCCTGCACGAGGCCGAAGTTGATGAGGTCGTCCTCGTCCTTGGACGTGAGCGTGGGCAGCAGCACCTTGGCGCCCGGCAGGTTCATGTTCTTGCGCTCGCCGATCGTGGCCGAGTTGTCGGCCTTGGCGACCACCGACGTCTCCTTGATCTCCACGACCGTGAACACCAGCGAGCCGTCGGCCACGAGCATCTTGCCGCCCACGGCCACGGTCTGCGGCAGCTCCGGGTACGAGCACGCGATCTTGGTCTCGTCGCCCAGGAACTCGTAGTCGGTCGTGAACTCGACCAGCGAGCCCTTCTTGATGAGCACCTTGTCCTTGTTCTGGAGGAAGCCCGTGCGGATCTCCGGGCCCTTGGTGTCCAGCATCACGGCCACGTTCTTGTGCGGACGCGAGGCCAGCGCGCCGCGCAGACGGCCCAGCGTCTCGGCGTGGCCGGCGTGGTCGCCGTGCGAGAAGTTGAGGCGCGCGACGTTCATGCCGTTGTCGATGAGCTCGCCCAGCGTCTCCTGCGACCAGCACGCGGGGCCCAGCGTGCACACGATCTTGGTCTTGCGGGTCACGCCCTCGGTGCTGCGCATGATGCTGTCGAGTCTGCAAACACACATAGAGGAGATTAGGAAGCCGCTCATACAGAGGGGTCATATAGGTAGTTAGTATACGCACTCGACGCCCTGCTGACGGAGTCCGATTGCGCCGGCCATGTTGGATTAGAGGAGGAAGAGGAGGAGGGGGAGTCTGGGGGAGAACAAAGATCCGAAAATGAACGAGTGGGTGAGAACACAAAGCTCGAGAGGAATGCAGAGCAGCGGAGCGGAGAGGAGGATGGATGGGATTCCCTCCTTCGTGGAGCGCATGCAGTGCGCAACGCGCAGAAACAGATCCATCCTCGCTCGTCACGTCACGCGTAAGGAAGTGTCGGCACAAGCGCACGCACCGTGTCTTTGCGTCTTGAGCGCCTTGGAGATTGAAGAGTGGAGCGCAAGCAGCCGAGCGGAGCGCTAATCGGAAGGCGGAGCGGAGGAGGGGAGTCTGAAGGAGAGCAGAGTGGATGCTGCTGCTTGGAGCCAAGAGAGCAGAACAAAAACTTGGTTTGGATCCGATCCGCCAAATTGATTCGGAACAGATCCCTTGTTGGAGACAAAAAGGGGTGGGGGATATGGTCGATCATACAAATTTCAAGTCTGTTTCCCCATGTCACAGATTCGAATAAAACCTCCGGAACCTACCCCTCCTGGCATCATCGCAGTGGAGATGGTCATCGAGCCGATGACGCAGCCTGGTCTGCCTGATTCACGCGTGCTGACGCGACAGTGTTCCAAGCAGCAGCCGCTCCCCCCAAGCACCAAAGTTTCAGATTCCTTTTGGTTCCGTTCAAGGGCACAGGTCACGATTCTTCTGTTCCAGCCCTTTCAGCATCCGACATCCAGCGTCCAGAGAATCCAGCGTCCAGCAGGAGAGTTTCGACACCACCAACAACGTGCATGAGGTTCATTTATGGTTGACTATCTGAGCTCAATGATGGTCTGTGGGATCTTGGCGAGCCCGCCTTCGAAGTTGGTGCGCTTGCCCCTGGGCATCTCCTTGTTGAGCACCTCCGTGCCGCGCTCCACGTTGTAGTGGTCGAACGTCACGCGTGACGCGTGGGTCTTGGAGCCGTCCGTCGTCGGCCGCGCATTCATCATCTTGTGGAAGTAGCCGTACGGCGTGCTCTCGAACACGCCCTGCGACCAGAGCTTCACGTCCAGATTGTCGTCACGGCCCACGGCCTTGGAGGGGCTGACGACGACGGCGCTGTCTCGTGCTGCTCCGCTGTTATTGCCGCTGCCTGCTCGAGCGATCGCGTCCTCTTCCTCGCGTCTCCTGATCACGCGCTTGACCGGGTCGTCCACGGGCGTGTGGTACGTCAGACACTTGAGGTCGCTCAGCGGATTGTACTCACTCTCGATGATGATGTCGCGGAACAGCGCGCCCTTTTTGTTGGTGATGTCCAGGAACTTCTGGTACGCGTCGTGCTTCTGGTGGTTGAGCGCCTTGCCCTCCACGGCGTCCACTTTGCTTACGATCGGGTCGTTGAGCTTGTGGTACACTGCAGTGCTCCACTCGTCGTGCATGCGCTGGAACTGCCGCTGCTTGGACTGGTCCTGCATGTCCATTTTCTCGCGGAGCTCCTCCGCCAGCGACTTGCCCTCCTCCACGTCGTTCCAGAGCTTGGTGAACTGCGCTTCTCGCTTGGTGCGCTGCTTCTGCAGATTCTCGGCGATGCTCTCCGTGAGTTTGCGTTGCAGCGCCTCCTGCTCGCGCATGTACAGCTCGTGTTTCATGGCCACGCGCTTCTGCTGCGTCTCTCGCAGCAGCTCGGACGCATACGTCTTGTTGGTGCTGCCCATCGGCGACGACGATCCCAACGGCGAGCCGAACGAGTTGCGGCCGCTGAAACTCAGCGGCGAGCGACTGCTTACGAATAACAACACGGCGGCTCATGAGACAACGCGGCAATCACAAAGCGACTCACAAACGATCGAGAGATGCACCTTTGCTGCGTGCCATTCGACTCCCGCAACGCCGTCTGGCGGAGCTCTTCAAAGTGGTCGGCATTGTGCACGCGCATACTCATGCTGCCACTGGATTCCACAGCACTAGGCGAACCACACACGATTGCGCCTACGTAGAGAGCGAAGGCTGCGGCTGCAGAGGACTGGTCAATGCTCCATCGCCGCCGACGTCAATCATGCTTGTCAAGTGTTTCCAGCGGATCAGGTCGATCTGACCTTCCCCAAAATAAATGCAGCCATGAAAATGTTGCACGAATGTTGCGTGTGCGATCACATGTCACATGCATGTTGCGCCAGCGCGAATCAGTGTATCAGTCTTCAAGAGATCCGTCCATCGGGCAGCTCCATTTGACTTGACTCGCACGAATGGCGCTCTTTCGGCAGCGGCGGCGCGGACTGCGTGGCGCGCTGGACAAGGTGCGCGGCGCCACGCGACGCTTCGTCGAGTTCTGCGACAACACCATCGCCGTGCACGACGACGACAACGGCAAGACCGTCATGCGCGAGCTGCGCCGCTTCCTCACGGTGCGGCAGCCATCATGTCCATGCCAATAGCATTGCGAGTCGTGTGGGCTGATTACGACCCGTTGTTTGTGCATCTACAGCGCGACATGCCGCGATACTTCCGCCGCCTTCCCATCCCGCACAGCTACGCGGACGTGCAGTCGCTGACGCTGCGCGACTGGCTGTACCTGTCGCCGCTGCTGCTGGTCATGCTCATCCTGGCGCAGCGCTCGCTGTACGCGTTGCTCGGCATCGTCTTCCTCGTTCTGTTAGTCAGCGCATAGAAGGCGGGACTCGACCAACTATAAAGTACACTAAGGCAAATGCATCGTCATGTATTATGAAGCGAGTCATGGCGTCCATGATGCTCACAGGACGCGTCCTGTCACGACCGGCGCGGACAACGACGACTCCAGCGACACGACCGACGCCGACTCTGACCGGCGCTCCATCAAGATGCTGTCAAGCTGGTTCTGCAGCTTGTGGTGGTCTCTTTCCACCGCGAATGAGATCATGCGGATGAGCATCATGTTGGTCATGACGCCCACGAGCGCAGTGAAGCGGTAGATGAGAATGCCCACAGTCGCGATCATCACCACCGACGTCGGCGTGTCTTCGTTCTCGCAGAACACGCGCCACATCATGAGGAAGTTGGCCATCTTCTGGAACGGCAGCTTCGTGTCGCCGAATGAGCTGAGGCACGTGATGGCGAACATGAGCATGACGTTGGACACGTTCAACTCGATGGAGCAGCCAGAAAACGCCGCGACGTACAGAAGCCCACACGGTAAGATTACTGAAAACTGCGTGCGGTTGAGCACGCTCAGGATCGGGTACACGGCTCCAAAGACGCTCGGAGAGACCTCGTTCGACCGCAGCGCTGCCTTCGTGGCCATAGGCAGTGGGTAGAAGGCGCTGGAGAGAATCATGCCGTAGCACGTTGGCGCGAGCGTGTGGATGATCCAGCGGAAGGGATTCTGCCGCGTGACGATGAAGAACAACAGCGGCACCACGAACAGACACTGGCTGAGGCACGACAGTACGGCTGCGACGAGATAGAAGCGCGTGAGCTGGAGCGTGTTGGTGGCGTCGGGCATTTCGAGCACTGCGCCGATCATCAGCGGCACAATCGCCCACAGCGCGAGCTTCTGGACCCAGTCGTTCATGGCGAAGAGCGACAAGTAGACGTGCGTGAACAGACGGAAGAGCGGGTTCTTGCTGCGCTTGATCTCGCCTGGAGGACACGTGTAGCTCTTGCCGATGGCGACGCCCAGCACCAGCGCGACCAGCAAGGCGCTGAGGAAGTTGTCAGTCGCCAGTGCCTCAACCATGTTCGTTGGGAAGAAGATCTCCAGCATGGCGAAGAAGTACTGGCTGATGTTGACGTCACCCACCGCGTCGTCCACACCGAGCCGCTGCGAGATGTCGACCATGCGTAGAAACGTCGTGTTGGTGTTGACGGAGGTGCCAGTGCAGGTCACGGGTCCGCCCTCGTGCTGCTCGATGTACGTGCCGTCGGCACACTTGAAGGCAAACTTGGCGTGGGAGATGCGGTTGGCGCGAGGCGCGTGTGACTTGAACGTGCTGTGGAACACGCTGCCGCAGAACACGCTCATCGCCGACGACAGCACGACTGTGATGAAGAAGTAGAGCGCCGTGTACAGCCACGCTCGCTGCAGTTTGCTGTTGTTGACGAGCTCTGCGGTGGCCGTGACGACCTGGCAAAAGGCCAGAGGCAGCGTGATGCAGGCAGTCATGCGCACGTACAGATCGCCGATGGTCGTGAGCCAGTACGACAGCTCTTCGTTCGAGTGCTGGCTCGCAATGGCGATGCCCACACCAAGGCCCACGCCGATCAACCCGATGAGCCACTCGGCACGCATGGACATCTCTGTGCGCGGCTGCAAAGCGAACGCTGGATGAACACATTCTTCTGGACGCGCCTGCGGTGGCTCGCCAGGCGGCGTGGCCAGGATCTCGTAGTTATCGTCCAGAAACGGCACTTGGCCGACGCCACCAGTCGTGCCGCCGCCAGTCGTCGTGAAATCCGTACGAATGGAATGGTTCGGATTCGCAGGACGTCGGGGTTGTGTCTGGTAGGAGCTGCCGGCTAAGCTCGCGGTGTCCTGAGTCGTCGTGGGGACGCTGGCGTCACTGAGTCTGTTCGCCTTCATCGCTGGCTGGAGGCCGCGCATCACTTGAGGCGACATCATCAAGGACGAATCGCGGTTGAGGATCGACGGGATGCCGCTTAGAGACATGCCATGAGGGTTGTGGCCGTCCGGAACTTCGTCCGTGTCGTACAAGTCCAGGTTCAGTTCGCTGGCCAGATCCGAGTCGTCGTCATCATCGCGCTGCTGGAACGCTATGGCCCTGCCGCTTCTAGTGCGAGGCGGCTGCTGCATGCTGCGTTGTCTGATGTGTCGAGTCAATGGCCAAGTGCTGGACGTCTTTGGCTGGGGCAAGTGGGTTGGGACGTTGAGCGGTTCAGCAATCCGTTTCAAAACGACCCCTGCGAGTTGGCTGCATGTCGAGCTGACAGTAGCTCTATATTTGGCTTAGTCCTAGTCCTGGCTCCCCACTCTTGCTACATTGCTCATAATTGCACGCTGTTTGAGCTTGGCCCAAACGCCAGCGTGTTGATCTGCTCGTGGCCGAGTCGACGCTCGATATTTCGCCGCATTGGTCGAATCTGCGACGTGTGGCGGCTCATTGATGGGTACATTCGTACTTAGTATGCCACGTCCATTTGCCCACGTGAAAACCCAATTCCCACTTCGTCGGTCTCTCGGCTAGAGAACTCCGTCACCTACGCCTCTATGACGGCCTATCACACACACCCGCCATGCAGAGAGACGTCGCCGCCCTGTCGCTCATAGGCCGGCCATCGAGCGGATGTGAGTCATGAAGCCGCGAGTGATGCTCATTCGAGAATTTGCCACGGTGAAACACACTCGGACCAACGAACAACTGCTCTGCGAACATGGAGTTCCACGTACCGACGACCGCGCCACCGCGCTTCTCTCTGGCCGCTGCCGCCTTGATCTGGTTATGCAGCGCCATCGCCTGCGCCTTTTCATGGGCCTTCAAGCTCACGCGCAAGCTCACGCGCAAGGACGCCGACAAGCGTGAGAAGACGGACGGCGCGACTCGCGCGACGGCCACCACCACGGCGTTTGTGGGCACGGATGTGGGTGAGTTGAATGACAAAGCGACTCAGCCAATGGTTCTGGACGAGCCCAAGACGGCCATTCAACCGCAGCCGAGCGAGCGCCGCATCGTGTTGGTCTTTCCGGCCGCGACATGCGACGACACGAAGGAGTCCCAGGCCGAGGCGATGCTCGGCGAAATCCGCTTTCCCTTCACGACGGTGTCGGGTGAGTACAAGCGCCTCCAGGCCAAGTACGAGATCGCCAGCGGCGGCAACAAGGACTTCCCGCAGGTGTTCGTGGAGGATTACCACACAGGCGACCAGAGCGAGTTCGTGCCGGAGCCGCTGCTCGACGAGATTGCCGGCTACGAGATCCTCGTGCGCCAGGGCTTGTGCGACGAGCAGAACGTCCCCCAGAAGTGTCGTGTGTCCCACATCTTCCCTGACGTCCGCACGCGTCCAAGTGGCATGTGCCAGGCGTTCAAGGAGACGCCGTTGAAGCCGATGGAACTGGAGATTCTGGTCATCATCCGAAACGTGCCGTTGTCGGAGGCGCATAACGAAGCAGCGAAGAAGATGGCGCCGGCGGCGTTGATGGAGGAGCGGCTTCAGGCCGTGAAGATCACGAAACTGCTACGAGCTTTGGAGAGACACTTGGAAGCGTGTGAGCGCGCACTAGAGGAGCGTGAGCGAGCGGAGGACGATGAGAAGCGCGAGTTGATGCTGACGGCCGATGAAGACGCGCTGAGCTGACTCAAACTGAAGCCGACGAAGTGTTGAGCCAACTAGAACTAGGCGAGAAGAACTAGCGTTGCAGGTCTAGTATCTATGATCGTATGAGTAGCGAGCGACCTACAACACATCATTTATCACAGAAACTGTGTGGATCGTCTTCATAGCCGCAGGATGGTTGTACTCTCGACGTTCTCGTTGGCTTCTGTTGTTAGTGTTCTGGCTCGGACTGCGGCTCGCTCCTCAGATCCGACGCCGTCGACAGCGAGCGCTTCTTCTGGTTGGCGTGGAGCGTGACGACCTTGCCTGCCGTGTCCGCGAGTTTCTTTAGGTACGCGTACTGGGACTCGTTCAGCTCACGCGTCTTCTGATCCACGCAACATACGGCACCGATCACGGCATTTTCCACGATGATCGGGAAGCCGCAGTAGTACTTGGCGCCCAGCATCGTCACAGGTTGGCACTGGTGAAACCGCACGTCGGCCTCTGGGTGAGTCACGATCAGTGGGTCTTCCGACATCACCGTGTGGGCACAGAACGAGTTGTTGCGTGCGAAACTGCTGAGCGCGACGCCTGGGATATTGGCCGCCGCGATGTAGAGCTCGTCCTTGTCCACGATCGTCACGAGCACCGCGAAGCAGCTCAGTTCGCGAGCGGCCAGCTCACAGATCAGCGTGAGCTCATCCGACCGTCCGAGCTCGCGAATGTGCGTGTCTTGGATGGTCTTCACACGCAGGTCGTCGTTCTCAGGCACAGGGTGAGCCATTTGGATATCAGGAGAGTTTTTCGGGTCCACGGCGTACGCTCGACCGGCAACTTCCGCGACTGGAGCCTCGGCGTACGATACAGGATCGATGTTCAGCTTCAGCAGCGCGTGCAGATAGTCCTTCTCAGAGCTGGACGGAGTGAGGAGCACGAGTTTAGCGGGCGGTGGAGCTGCGGTTCGTGTGGATTCAGCTGGGCGTTCGACTGCGGCTGGGTTGCTTTCAGTCTCCTGGTCGAGCACGCACTTGATCACGTTCATCACCGACGCCTTCATCTCGTGCGTGGACGCATTCACGAGCGCGTTTTGCAACAGCGCCGTCAGCACGGACGATGGCGGCTTCGTGTTGGCTGGATCTGGATACACGCGCGCAGGACGGAATGCCGCGTCGCCAAGGTGAGCAAAGTCCGCCGTGTCCACGCGCTCCAAACAGCGGACGCAGACTCGGACGTTCTCGATCCGGATGCGGTCGCTGCGCACGTGACGCTCACGCTCGTACTTCTGCGAGCAGTCGTCGCACACGCCTTGGCCGCACAACCGACAGAGCTTGGCGAGCAGTAAGTGACGATCACAGTTGATACACGGCACATTCGTGGGCGGCAGGAGTCGGTTCTGGTCGACTAGGACTTGGACACCGAGGCGACGACGTCGGACGAGAGATGGGAGACGCGAGCAGCTCTGCGCTAGGCGGACGAGACGGTGGCGGGTGGATCGTTCCGTGAGAGCCGACACGGACGTCGGCACGCTGAAGCCGAACTGCTTGGGCGCGAAGAGCTCCGCGTAAAAGTGCACTTTGGAGCTGATGCCCTTGGCACGAGAAGCGTCGCCGAGACGGTCGGTGGCTTCTTGAGGCAGCTCTGGCTGCACGCAGTAGCCTCCGATCACGTCATGAAACTCCTTGGTCTTGCTGCTGCACTTTCCCGTGAGCACGTCTTTCGGACGTAGCGTCGTCGTGTGCTTTTCGAAGATCTCGCCCGACTTGTGGCTGTACACAGCGTCGACGTAGCACCACTGCTCGTGGCTGGACATCACGCTGGACTTGGTGAACGTCGCCGTCTTGACGGCGAGTGAGGCGAGCGTGGTTCCGTCCGTGAAAACCATCGGCGGCAGCTCGTCGCCTGTCAGGTCCGCGTCGTGCACGTGAGCTCCATGCTTGAACTGGTCGCCGTACAGCGCCTCCATGCGCTGAACGTGCTGGTCGTCGCTGTCCGACTGCAGTAGTGACGCTAACTCAGCCACGCTGCTGCGGACGCCGCCGATGGCCAGCACGGCGTAGCGCTGCGACTCGTGGCGTGTGTACAGCGAGAAGTCGCCGGCGTTCTCGATCCACTTCCATCGTGCCAGTCGCGGCTCTGGCGCACGCAGGATGCGGTCCCACTGGATCATGGCCGCTGTCTCGTTGGCCAGCGTCACGAGCCGGCGGTCGCTCAGCGCCACGTTGCGCGCGCGACTAGCGCGGTGGCCTCTGCTGCTGCTGTCGACGCGATCATACTTAGGCACTGGGATCTGTCTGCTGGACGCGATCATGTTGTTAGAGGCGTTGCTGGTACTGGAGTAGCGGCGGTCGTGGACGACGAAGGAGGAGGCGAGTGGCCGCGACACGGAGCCGGCGCCGTGTGCAGGCCACGGGTGGGAGCCGGCCGACGACGTGGAAGACGAACGCGGCAGCGGTGGCGGTGGCGGTGGGGGCGTCATGTGTGCCGGCACTGATTCGCTTGCTGCGGTAGAAGGCGAACTGGCGAGTGGGTTGCTGGTTGTTGGTCGTTGGTTAGGCGGTCAGGTCTCACGTTGAGTGGGTGAAGGCGAGTGAGTTGCCGAGAGAGAACGCCAGACTCGCAAACTCACAGGTGCATCACGTGAGCGGCGTTGAGCTGACGAGATGCGTCGAGAAGAGTGGGAGCCGAAGCCGCTCGGTGGGAACAACGAGTCGCTGGTCAAGGGAGCAGCTCACGCGGTACTGCACCATTCAGGAGTCGTAAAGGCGCTACAGAACTCCATGCGTACGCACATGTGCATCCCTGGGGCGATGTGTTCTTACTGGCGCATGTGCTTCATACAGACGCGCGGGCGGCGCGGAGGAGCCATTGCCGACCAGATTCCCATTTTCGTTTGATTTCCTTGAGCTACTCTCAATATTTCCCTTAATACAGTATATTGATCGTAGTCTTCCACGAAGAATGCGTTCGGGATACTTACATAACGTGTGTACCCTCCAGTGTTGGCAAGTCAGCCAATCACCCAGACCAGATGGCTGATGCGCTCAATTACCCAATAAACCAAACACCCAATGACACAATCGTCTGGGTTGGAGTGTCCTTATCCCGAGGGATCTCGTCGTCCTGTAATGCCCTCCGTTTGCTTGTCGCGCTGCTCTCGGATCCACGACACCAAGAAGCTCAGGACGCAGCCACGATGTCTCGCCACCGCGACGTGCGTAACCGCGCCTACTCCTACGAGGAGGACTGTACGTGGGCACCCTACACGCAAATGTCCTTTGTGGAGGTCGCTTGAATGACTGACGCTGGTGCTGTGGGTCTTCCAAACGCGCAGACGACTACGACGACGACGAGTATTATGAACCCAACTCGCCCAACTCCAGTGCGTGCTAGCAATGCGTCTTACCACTCTACGGTTGACGCTAATGCGCTGTTGATGCATTTGCAGATGAGTTCATGTACCGTCGTGACTCGCCCAGCCACACGCAGTCTGTTTTTTCGTTCGTGGAGCAACCTGGAGCCAACGCCGGCGCGGCGGCTGCGGACGCCGTGGATGATGGAGGTGAGATCAACCCATTTCCACCAAACTGACAGAGTTGCGATGCTGATGATGGTGATACTGGATGCCCGCAGATATTCTGGAGTCGCTGGTGCCGTTTGTGAAGGATACGGTTGGCGCCAAGTTCACGGACCCGCAGATCGTGGAGGAGCTGCGTCGCGCCAACTACGATCCGGACCGCGCTGTGGTCTCGCTGCTGGAGAAGGCCAAGACCACGTCGACGAACTTGCGTGAGTTGCGCCTGAGAAGACGATCATCCTGGTGGTGGTGATTCGTGTTGCTGACGAAAGATTGTGACTTGTACAGGCGTGAATCTTCCCATGAACATCCCGATTCCTCGTTTGGATGCGGTTGCGAAGGCGATCGACGCGGAAAAGCAATCGGCCGCGCCAGCGAAGCGCGTGATGACGGCGATTGGCGGTGCTGCGGCGGCCCCGAAGGCGAAGGAGCGCTTGACGGTCGTGACGACAGAAGTATCTGAGACCGTGCCGGCGGTCGCAGCTAGCGGACCAGTGCCAGTCGGCTCTACTGTGCAGTCGTTTTCGCCTGCGGAGCTCCGTGCGTTTGCAAAGGCCGAAGAAAAGGCCCAGCAGGAGTGCGTGAAGCTGTACGAGAAGGAGACGAGCGACGCAAACGGCAAGACCAAGATCAGCATGGTCGTGATCGGTCACGTGGACGCTGGCAAGAGTACGATCACCGGTCACTTGCTGTATAAGCTGGGCTACGTTAGCAAGAAGCTCATGCACAAGTTCGAGAAGGAGTCGCGTGAAGCTGGTAAGGCGTCGTTCGCGTACGCGTGGGTCATGGACGCGGACGAGGAAGAGCGGGCGCGAGGCGTGACCATGGACGTCGGTACCAGCTACTTCGAGACCAAGACCAAGCACGTGACGCTGCTGGATGCGCCAGGCCACCGCGATTTCATCCCGAAGATGATCGCCGGAGCCTCCCAGGCCGATGTTGCCGTGCTGGTTGTGCCTGCCGTGACTGGCGAGTTCGAAGCGGCTTTCGAGAATTCGGGTCAGACCAAGGAACACACGCTGCTCGTGCGCAGTCTGGGTGTCACACAGTTGATCGTTGCGGTCAACAAGATGGATTCGGTCGCGTGGGACCAGACTCGTTTCGACGGCATCGTTGCGTCGCTCACCACTTTCCTCCAGAAGTCGGGTTTCCGTCCGAAAAACCTGTGGTTTGTGCCTGTCAGTGGTATGACGGGCGCCAATTTGCAGAGTCCACTCGACCCAAAGGACTGCTCGTGGTACCGCGGGCCGACGCTTGTGGACGCCATCGACAACTTCGCACCACCACAGCGTGAGATCTCCAAGCCGTTCCGCATGTCCGTGTCCGACGTCTCCAAGTCCATGAGCCTCGGCCAGACCATCTCTGGTCGTGTGTATGCGGGTGCAGCCGCCATTGGCGACACGGTATGTGATCTCACAATCCGCTTTGAATGCGCACGAGGAATCTAACGAGAAGTTGTGTTGGTTTCTTGTAGTTGATGCTGATGCCTCTGGGGCAGACGTTGACGATCAAGGGCATCGAACAGAATGGCAAGGGAATCACCCACGCGCGCGCAGGCGACACGATCGACGTTGGCGTCACGGGAATCGACCCTGCAGTGCTGACCACCGGCAGCATTCTCTGCTCCATTAACTCGCCAGTGCGACTGGTTCGCAAGTTCGAAGCTAAGATTATGACCATGCCAGCCGTCGAAGTCCCGCTCGTGAAGGGTACGTGCGTGACGATCCACGTGCACCACGTCGATGAACCTGTCAACATCACTCGGCTCGTGAGCATTCTGAGTCTCAGCGGTGAGGTGGAGAAGCGCAAGCCGCGCTGCATCACGCGGGAGAAGAACGCTGTGGTTCAGGTCACGTGCCAGCGTCCGATCTGCCTCGAGACCTTCACGTCGTACCGCCAACTGGGCCGCTTCACGCTGCGAGACCGTGGCGCGACGCTGGCGGCCGGTATCATCACAGAGATCCTCAACTGAGAAGCTGCACTTGTCCGCAACCTTTTAATCCCTATAGAAACGAAGTAAACAAACAGCATTCATCTATGAAAACGAAGCTGACGCTCTATGTACGTTGTCTCTTATGGCTTCAGCTCGTCGAGCTCGCCCTCCTCCTGGAGCTGCTGGATGATATCGAGACCGCCGATGAGCTCGCCGCGAATGTACACCTGCGGGAACGTCGGCCAGTTGGAGTACTTCTTCAGTCCTTGGCGCACGCTGTCGTCCGTGAGGATGTCGAAGTGGTCGTACTGGAAGCCGGCGCGATCCAGAATCTCCACAAGCTGACGGCTGAAGCCGCACTGCGGCGCCTGGGGCGAGCCCTTGATGAAGATCATCACCTGCGCGCGGTTGATGAGCTGCTCGTACTTGTTCTCCACACGCTTGGGCTTCTTGGCGACGCCGAGCTGCTCGCTGAGGTCTCCTTCCTCGGCCATTTCATTCAGGATATCCAAACCGCCGATCAGCGAGCCCTTGACGTAGAGCTGCGGGAACGTCGGCCAGTTGGAGAACTTCTTCAGGCCCTGGCGCACCTGGTCGTCGCTGAAGATGTCGAACGAGCTGAATGGGATCTGGTGGTCGCGCAGCAGCTTCACGGTCTTCTTGCTGAAGCCGCACTTTGGCTCCTGCGGGCTGCCCTTCATGAAAAGCAGCACAGGCGCCGAGTGGATGAGCGCGCGCAGGCTCTCGTTGAAGGCGGCCTCGGCTTCTTCCACGTTCTTCGTGAGGCCGAGCTGCTCCACGAGCGAGCCCTCCGTCTTCATCTCCTTGAGGATGTCCAGACCGCCGATCAGCGTGCCGTTCACGTACAGCTGCGGGAAAGTGGGCCAGTTGGAGAACTGCTTGAGTCCCTGACGCACGTCGTTGTCGTTGAGGATGTCGAAGGTGCCGTACTGGATGCTCTCTTCGTTCAGCAGCGCCACGACCTGGCGCGAGAAGCCGCACTTGGGGTCGTTCGGACTGCCCTTCATGAACAGCATCACAGGCGACGCACTACAAGTCACAATACACCACCACCGTCAGTACAATCCTCTTCAGCAGCATCAAATACGCCTGTCACGCAGTGTCTACTCACTTGGTGAGCTTCTTGAGACGGTACTCGAGCGCCTCGTCCACAGCGGCAGGCGCGTCCGTCGCCGTGGGCGTCGCACTGGCGCTAGCGGCGGAGGCCTCCGCGGCGTTCGCCTTCTTCGCCAGACTCTTGCTCAGCACGTCCACGCGCTTGGCCAGCTCCGCGACATTGGCGCCCTCAAGCTTCTCGAGCACGCTCTTGCCCTGCGCGACCACGAACGTGGGCACGACGGCGATCTGGAAGCGCTCCGACAGGTCGGCCACGTCCTCAGCCGCCACCTTGAGGAAGCGGATGCGCGGGTGCATGGTCGCGAGCTGGCGGAACACGACGTCGATCTGGCCATTCGGACGACACAGCTCGTGGAACTCGGCCCAGAAGAACGAGATCGAGAGCGTGGTTTCGCGCGCCGTGAGCTCGTCGAACTGCGCGGCATCCTGGATGTCGATGACCGTGCCTGGCGTGACGGAAGAAGAGCTGGAAGCCATGGTGTAGCGAGTGAATTCCGTTAAACGCGGCGGAAGATCAGCTGAGATGGAATGGAATGGGGATACACCTGTGTGCGCGTGCCTCCAAGCAAAATGACGTCCGCGCAGTATGACCAAACATAACGGTTACGAACTGACATGTGCTAAATAGCTTTTCGTAAGATTCGAGAAAAGCTGTCGAGAATGGAATGGAAATGGAAATCGCGTGGTGTATTGTGTGTGGATCTCTACGGCGCAGGGCGCCTTCTAATAGATATGCTTCTTCGTCCTCTTCTTCTACTTCTTGGTCTGTTCTACAAAATCATTGGTGTCGGTGTCTTCACTGCGGCGTGTCCAGCAGCACGAATGACTCCTCCATGCTACCGTTGGTAGCGTCGTCGCTGTTGTTGCTGCGGTTGAGGTTGGGCGCCACCCACTCGCGGATGGTACGTGGAGGCGCTGGTGCTGGCGCTGCACGAACTGGCGTGGCGATGCGCGCAGAGGCACTGAGCTCGTCCGCCTGAAGGTGCCACGTCGGCGAAATGAAAAACGTCGACGCGCTGTTGGCCGCCATGGCGGGGGCCACGTCGCCCAGTCCCGCGCCGTTCTGCAGGTCCAGCATCACGTAGTCACTTGGTATTCTTGGCGTATCAACTTCCCCAGCACTGTGGCCCACGACTCGCGCCAGTGGGATGGTGCTGCTGTCTTCATCATCATTGTCGGCAATGAGCTTGGCGCCCGCGGCAGAGAGCGCGAACGGCGCCTCTTCCTCCGACGCGCTGCTGGCGTTATCTTCGTGAGACGATGTCGTTACGGTGGCGAATGCTTCGTCATTGAATGATGACTTGTTCGTGAAGCCGTACTCCTGACTGCGTGGTAGAATCGAGTCACTGTGCGAGAGCTGCTTCGCTGGCGTGGCCATGAACGAGCTGCGAAGAGGCTTCTCCGGATCGTACACCGAGCGGCTCATTCGGAACGACGACGACATCGCCATGGCCTCCGGAACTGCCTGTACTGATTCCACTGCGAGCGTTGGGAACACCATCCCGAGTGGCTCCACTGGCTCGGGCGACACGTTCGGGTTGATCTCGGGTCTGACGTGGATGGAATTCTGCCCCCGCACCTTCTCCAGTGAGATGATATGCAGCACGAGCACACGCTCGGGCTCCTCGAACGTCTCCTTCAGTGCGTTTTGCAAGATACTGTCGTTATTGACGGAGATATACCGTCGATGCTGGGTCACTGGGTCCATCTTCTGCATGAGCAATGCGATTCGCGGCTCTTCGCCCACGCGGTCGCGCGCTAGCCGCCGCAGGAACGCGAGCCCCACGGCGTGCAGATACCACGCGTCCACGGGCACGGGCTCCACCATGGTGTCTTCTGGGAACGTGAGCAGACATGAGGCACGCACGACGTCCGCGCTTGGAGGTCCTCCACCCATGTTGGTTATGATTCTGAGGTGGCGTTCTTGATCCACCAGCGTTTCTGCCCAGCGTCAATCAGCCGTGTGTGCTCAGAACGAAACTTCGTCGTGTCACAGATAGACGCGGTCGTAACCCAGAATATGCCTTATAGGAGGTCATTTGAGTTGACTTGGTCAACTGTGCTGAGAATCGAGAAGGTGTTTATCAAGTCACACAGTTAGGCAGTTACGCTACCGTATCCCTTATTTTGGGTCTTCTGATAATGGAGAGGAGAGCGCACTATTCAGGAGGGTATTGTTGACCTCGCAAATTTGATAGTGGCGAACCGAGTTCTTCTAAAACCGGTTCGGCGTTAAGAGAGAGCCCTTTTGTGTGGACCGGTTCACTGGCTGCGCTCGCACCCCTTGCCCTAGCAGACCCCGCGGTCGGCCCCCTCGCCGTGGTTTGGGGTTTTGTTGGCGCTTTTGAGTGGCGGGTGATAGGCCGTTTGTATAGTTGACTTGGTTTTCGTATGCTTTCGCGCTGCTGCCCATTCGTTTGGTGGAGCATACTCGCGCTTTGGCTGGAACACTTCAGTGCATTCATCCTCGGAAACTCTCAACATGGCGGAAGTTGCTACTGAAGTGAAGCTCTTTAACAAATGGTAGGCAACAACTCGCGAATATATGCGTCTCCGGAGTCCGCGCAGCCGATCGTGCGATCTGCGACGCGTGTTTCAGTGCCTGTATCGGCGAAAATGGACCCGAAATGACGCGGAAACGAGAGGATACAGTCGGCCATCACAGCACCAATATGCTGATACGATCATTACCAGCAGTGTACTATAACCTCAGCGATGGATGCAGATAGCTAGCAAACCGGCGAGTGATACACCACCGACGAGACTCATATAGCAAACCAGTGAAGCGTGTCGAGACGATGGCGATGGGCGCGTGCGGGCGATGGAGATGCACGACTTCCTAGTAGACAATGGACGCGGGTTGCTGATGACGCGTTGTATGTTGGTTGTGTTGATTCAGGTCGTACGACGATCTCAGCGTCGCCGCTGATATCTCGCTCGAGGACTACATTGCCATCAAGGGCAAGTCCGCGACGTTCCTGCCGCACACTGCGCAGCGCTACCAGAAGAAGCGTTTCCGCAAGGCTGCGTGCCCGATCGTCGAGCGTCTCGTCAACGCGCTTATGCGCAAGGGACGCAACAGCGGCAAGAAGCTCAAGGCCGTGCGCATCGTCAAGCACACGCTTGAGATCATCCACCTGCTCACGGACAAGAACCCTCTCCAGGTTGTTGTCGACGCCGTGATCAAGTCGGGCCCACGTGAGGACTCGACCCGTGTCGGCTCGGCCGGTGTCGTGCGTCGCCAGGGTGTCGATGTCTCGCCATTCCGTCGCGTGAACCAGGCGCTGTACCTCATCGCCACGGGTGCCCGTGAGGCCGCTTTCCGTAACGTCAAGACCATTGCGGAGTGCCTTGCTGATGAGCTCATCAACGCCTCGAAGGGCTCGTCGAACTCGTACGCCATCAAGAAGAAGGACGAGATCGAGCGTGTCGCCAAGGCCAACAGATAAATGGCTTGCGAGCTTGTCGTGTCCAGAATGCCGCGCAGTGGCTTTGCGTGGACGTGTGGGGGTGTCGCCGGCGGCCTTTCTGGCCTGTGGTGGCGCTTCCGCACGCTCGTCGCTGCTGCTGCTGCGAGCCACGGTGTCCGGACGCGCACTGCGAGAGAGTTTATTCTGTGCGGAATAAATCGTTAACACAAACGCCGAGTTGTTGAGAGCCACACGGGAGAATTCCACAATCCATGGGAGCATTTCGCACTTGTTGGGTCTTTCTGTCTCTATGATACTGTATCAAATGTCCAGCCCTTCGACGTCCACGTCGGCCTTTCCGGCACGGAGCTGCTTGATGATGGCCTTGAGTCTGTTCACAGTCTCACTTTCGCTAGTCTTGTTGGCGTTGTTGGTGATGAGCTTGACGCGTGACGCGTACTGCAGCGACGTCTGTGTCTCCTCCTGGTTATAGTCGGCGGGTGAGATGTTGACGAACATGAGCGTCTTGGCGTTGCCGCCCAGCGAGTCCTGCATGAGCTGCGTCAGCTTGTTGTTGCGGTACGGGATGAACTTTTCCCCGGACGACAACGCAGCGATCACGTCGCCCAACGCACTGAGACTCTTGTTGATGGCCTGGGCCTCTTTCAGTCGGTCGTTGGTCGCGCCGGTCTTGCCCGCGCGCTCCGAGCCGGCGAGATCCACGAGACTGAGCTTGCCAATGGACGTAGTCTTGGTGGTCTTGTTGTAGTTCTCGATCACGAGCGAGAACACCGAGTGCGACCGCGAGCTCTCGGCGTTCATCTTGGTGGCACCGACCTGCCGCTTCTTGTTGGCGGCGTCGAACAGCTTGAGCGTCTGCTGCGCGCTGCTGCAGCTCTTCTGCGTGATGTTGGACACGAACACCATGCCGCGGTCGTTCTTCTTGATGTCGAGCTTGGGTCCGTGGTCCGCGGCGCCGCCGTCCACGAGGTAGAACAGGTCGATCAGCGCGTCGTTGTACAGCTCCAGCATGAACGCCTGGAACGTGATGGTGTGGTTGCCGCTGCACTCCTCAGCGAGCCGGAACAAATGGTGGATCGCACGCGGACTGAGTCCGGGCATGGACTCGGAGCCGGTCATCGTGAAGGTCTTTCCAGAGCCCGTCTGTCCGTACGCGAAGATGCACACGTTGTAGCCGTCCAGCGCACTCTGCAGCAGGTTCTTGGTGTCCTCAAAGACCTCGTCTTGCGTCGACGCCGGCGTGAAGACCTGGTCGTACGCGAACGTCTTGGGGCCGTGGGACGTTTTGAGCTCGAGCGAGAACTCGTCCATGAACCGCACGCTTGTATCGCAGCCGCGCTCGATCTCCGACGAGCTCATGGGTCGACAGCGCGCGAACACGCGGATCTTGCCCTTCATGTCCTCGATCTGGTTGTAGTACTTCTTGCGCAGTGCCTGCTCCTCCTTGTAGCTCGCCTCCAGCTTGCCCAGCTCGCCCTGGCGCGTCGTGAGCTCCTGGCTGAGTGTGTCAACCTGCGCGGCCTTGATTCGCAATACTGAGACCTCTTCCTCCATCTTGCTGAGCTGCGTCGCGCGTCCGCTCACGACCGTCAGCTCCTTCGTGAGCTTGTCAACTTGCTCTTGCAACGCCTGCGACTTGACTTGCGATGCAGTGAGCTGCTGGGAGATCGCTACCATGTCCCTCTTCATCATCTTCTCAGCATCCTCCAGCGCCTTGGCGTGCTTCTTCTCAGCGTCTGCTAGCTTCCGCTCCATCATCACCGTGTTGGCACCTCCACCATTGCCACCTCCGCTTCCACTGGCACTCAGAAGCTGCGTCTCAGCCTTGTTCAGCGACGCCTCCAGCTGCGTGATCCGCACGCGGTCGGCCTTCGCCTTGGTCTCCAGCGCCTTGAGCTTCTGCTTGTACTCCTCTAATACCCTCGTGCCCCCCACAGGCGTCGTCGCAGCCATTCCAGTTGCAGCCTTGTCATCGGCTGCGTCCGTGGAGGCTGATGGCGCGATACTCTTCTTGTGTTGCTGTGTTTTCCGCTGGGGCGACGGCGTCGACGCAGGTTTCGCTCGACTCTGCGCGGCAGCCAACGCCGCCATCGCAGCAGCGACCTCTTTTCCATCACGCTCTTTCTCTCGCGCCTCACACGCCCCTAAGCACGCGTCCAGTTGCCGCCGCAGCACCATTGAGCCTTTCGCCGGCGGCAGTCGACCGGCCTCCTGCAATGCGCCTTTGCACGCCATCACTTCCTCACGCCGTCCGACTGGTGGCGCCTTCATCTCCCTCAGTGACTCGACACTCTTCTCACACATCTTGACGTAGATCTGGAAGCATTTGGCCTTGTCGCCTCGATTCCACTGCGCCTTGCCAGCCTCGATGGACTCGCGAATCGACGCCATCAGCTGAGCTTCGCGTGGGGCGTCCGCCTTCTCAGCTTCACTCAGCGGCATAGAACTCTTCAGTGGAGACAGTGCTGAGGTCGAGGCCTTTGCGTCCGCCTCCTCGTCCTCGTCGTGTGCCTGCTTCTCATCTTCATCACCTTCATCATCATTGAAAGCCTCCTCTAGCTCCTCCTGGTCAGCAGCTTCACCCTCTGATATGAGCCGATTCCGCCTTGATGTCGATTTGGCATCACTATCGTCGTCTGCCAGTCCTCCGCCTTCCTCCATGAGCTCGACATGGAGTCGTAGCTGCTCGATCTGCGTCTCCAGCGCCTCTTTCTCCGCTGTCCGCTGCGTGATTTCGTCCCGCAGAGCAGCAATCGCCGCCTGCAACTCGCTCTGCTTTTCCTCCAACGCCTTGGCTTCACGCGCGAACAGCTCCATCGTCTGCTGGTGGTGACGCTGCGCATCAGCCTCCTCCATCTTCCGCTCCAGTGTCCTCTTCTCGTCCTCACCCCGCTCCTCTCTCGACAAACCTTTCGACTCGGCTCTCGCGTCTTCCGTTGCCGCTGCCACCATCACTGACTCAGCCTCCCCACCCTTGCCCTTCGCCAGGCGATCCGCACTCTGCTTTGCCTCCGCCGTCACTCGCTTGATCTCCACCGCCGCCTCCGCAGCCGCTGCGTCTGCTTGTCGCTGAGCTTCTTGAGCCTTTGTCAGCTCATCTCGCAGTCCTTTGATCTCTTTCTCCAGCGCTGCAACATTCGCCAGGGCCTCCGTCGCTTCTCGTGACGCCGGTCGCGAAGCACTCGCATCAACTGAAGCCGCTGTTCCAGGTCTTGATGAAGATGCCTCACTCTCCCTAGCAGAGTCCATTGTGCTTGTCAGACTCAGAGCCTCCGCCTCCATCAGCCGTGCGTGATACAGCGCCTTGGCCTTTGCAGCGCCATCTTTCGCCACGCCGTACGCCTCCTCACTTTGCTTGAACACCAGGTACAAGTCTTTAACCTGCGTCTTCTCTTCAATCGTGGGTTCTCGCGCGTGTTCCTTCTGAAAGTCAGCAAGCCACTGCTTAATCCGCGTCTTCGCGTCGGTTTTGCCGTCCAAGCACAGCTGCAAAGCGCCTTTGGCTGCACGATAGTCGTTTTTCAAGCGTGACAACTCGGCTCTGTGGTCATCGACCCGCTCAGCTGTTTTTGCTTCCTCCTCCAGCTTCCTTCGTGGGGTTTCGATACTCGTTGGCTCTGTCCTGATCTCCTGTTCCTCCGTCTCCACTGCGGCGTCGCATGTCTCGATCATTGCCTGTGCGTAGCTCTCCACCGTCTCTTTCCACGCGTTCGTCTGCGCTTCACCCTCGCGAGTCTCCGGCTTCTCTACAGCCACTACCTTCGCCGATTCCTTGCTTCGAATCCGCTTGTGTTGGTCCTTCTCCTCCTCTTTCTCCCCCACCACGTCCTTGCTGCTCTTGCTGTCGTCAGGCGGCGTGAGTTCGACTGTGCGAAGAAACACCTCCATCGTCTGCTTCACGGCTCGTTGCTCCATCTCTTCGTACTGGGTCGTGACGTGCTGCAACCGACCCTCCAGCTCTCTTTCACGGCCCACTGACACGCCGATCTGCTCGCTGAGTCGTTCGATTTCGTTCCTGAGCTCGCGCGATCGCCGTCGTCGTCGCGTCTGCTCCTCCATATCTACGACCCGGTTCACGACTGTCGACAGACACTTGAATGTCTCCATCTCCACGGCGAACTCCCTCGTCAGTCGATTCACCTCCGCTTGGTACTGAGACTCTTTGTCTCTGATATCTCTTTGCGTGGCTCTCGCTCGCTCAAACATTCGCAGCGACTCGCTTCGTGTGTCTTCCCAGTACATTCGAAGCAAATTGACTTCTCTTCGATGCGTCTCGTTCAAACTGTGGGCTTGCTCGTGAAGCACTGAACTCAAATGCCGCTGCATTGCCTCGTGGAACTGCGTGAGCTCTTCCTCGTGCCTTAACAGACTCGTTTCAAGGTCTTCTCTCCAGTGCCAACGCTCTGCTTCGTGCTGCTGCTGCCTGTGCTCGCTGGCTTCCTGCAGCTCTCGCATCTTCTTACTCGCTAGCTCTTGTTGGGTCTTGCTTTCCTCCTGCAGCGCTGAGTATCTCGCCTGCTCGGCTCGGAACTTGTCCTTGGCTTTCCGCTTCAGGTCGCCGATGTAGCCCTCGTAGTAGCTCTTGGTCTCAGCTTCGATGACCTTGTACCTGTCCATGATCTGCGTCATCGTGGCTGTCTGCTCCTCTTTCATCGCGTGCATGTCCTCCACGACCTTGGTGAGATGCGCTCGAGCGAGAGCCACTGGGATGTAGCTCTCCTCTTCCTCTCGCGGCGGCTTGACGACCTGCGACGCATTGCCCAGCACTTTGCCCACGTGGAATTCGTCTTGTCTTGGGATTTCTGTGGACGCAGACAGCGAGAGAGACGCGGGCAGTGGTGCGACCTGCGCTGAGTTCCGGTCGTGCTCGCGTCCGGAAGCTGGCGGCCTAGCAACCACTGGCGCTGGCTGCGTGTCGAGGCCATCGCCACCACGTTCCATCGACCTCGTGACAACACGAAGACCGCAGCAACGCTACTTGTGTCGTGAGTGAGCAGCAGCGATTGACTCGCTGGGTCGGTTTCGTTGCGGAACTGAGTCGCATGGTTCTAAAAGGAGATCTTCGGTATTTGATTTGATTTGATCGGATTTGCTTCTATTACTTTCTATCTGCTTTTGCATCGCCTAGCGGCTGTGGTTCTTGCCGATCGAGATGAAGGCGGTCGAGATGGAACTCACGAGGATGATGCAGCCCATGATGAGCAGTCCGTCGGCTCGTGAGCTCGTGAGGCGGAAGATCACACCGAAGATCACACCGCCGATGTTACCACCCGCACCCACGAGGCCCGTGACAGTACCAGCGTACGCTTCGTTCACGTACGGCACGATGCCGAAGCCCGAGCCACCAGCAGACTGGGCGGCGATAGCCACGAGGACGTACAACGCGACGCTCGGGCCCAGCTCCGTCATGCGGCTGAGGATGATGACGAGAATGCCGCAGAGACACAGCAGCACGAACTGCACGTATTGGCGGCCGCGGATGCCGTGCCTGCGGTTGGCGTAGTCCGAGGCGAGGCCGCCGAGGGCACGAGCGAACATGTTCATGAGACCGAAGGACGAGGCGACTGTGGCGGCGCTAGACTTGGACAGCATGGCGCACGCGTCGCCCGTGCCCACACAGTTCTTCTTGGGGAAGTCCTCGTAGAAGTAGAGCGCGCCCATGTTGTTGAGCTGCAGCTCAGCGCCGAAGCTCACGCCGTACTGCAGCATGAGGATGTACGTGTTGCGGTCTGAGAGCACGATGCCGAAGGCGCGACGCAGATTCGTGAGCGTCTGCTTGAGGTTCACGGTCGGCTCCTGTGCGTGAGGGGCGCTGCTGCCTTCTTCCGTCTGCACAGTGGTCGTGGCTTGGTGCTGGGCACGTCGGAGGTGGTGGAACTCACCCATGGGGCAGCTATCAGCACGGTACCAGGCGACAGTGCCCATGATGACCATGACGAGGGCGGGCAGCGCGATACTGAGCCGCCACGCGAGGTCGACGGACACGGCGTGCGTGAGCCACGAGTTCACGAAGGGCAGGATGAGGAAGGCCCAGCCAATGCCCGAGAGACCCAGGCCGCCCGTGATGGCGTTGCTGGTGCCCACGACGTTCTTGGCGAAGGTGATGGTCGTCCAGAACTGGCTGCTCACGAACACACAGCCCACAAGGCCGATGAAGAAGCGGACGATGAGCAGGCCGAGCGAGTTGTTGACGAAGGCCGCGCACGCGATGGGGATGGCGCCGAACCACAGCGTGTAGGCGTGGACGCGCTGCGGGCCGTAGAGCTCCAGCAACGGACCCACGAGCACGCGCGAGATGATGGTGCTGGCTGTGCTGGCGATATCCGAGTTGAGGACCTCGCCGCTGGTGAGGCCGAGCTGGTCCTTGATCACGGGCATGAGCGGCGGGATGGCGTACCAGCCGATGAAGCCGGGGATGGCGGTGAGCCACGATATGTGGAACACGCGCATGTGCGGACGCACGATGCTCAGCGGCTTGATCTCGACGGCGCGGTCGTACTGCGTCGGGTCGACGCGCAGGTCGTAGGCCGACTCGAGGTAGACTTGATCCGAGCCGTAGGCCTCGCCGTGGACGCGAGGCGTCTCGACCGTCATGAAGGCGGCGTCACTGCCCTCGCGGGGCGTGACGGCCGCCAGCAGATCCAGATTCATCCGGGGCGCCGCCGCATGTGAAGGGAGAGTCGCCATCGTGACCGACAGAGGGGAAAGGACGCGCAGTGGGCTATGGTGGAGATGGTGGCGATGATGGTGGACGTGCCGCAGATCCAGGAATGAGTGACCAGCGAGTGGAGGGGAGGAAAGATGTGGGACGAGCGACTGCACGTGAGTTGTTGTGTCTGAGACGGGAGTGAGTGAGCGCTTTGGATTTCTCACGCAACGGAACGAACTGCGATGAAGGCAAGCGGCTAAGAGCAGGAGCTGATGACGGCTGGGAGTAACCGGACCACTGAATGCCCGAGGCCCACAAGAAACCGACTGGCACGAGCTGCCGGCGCGGCTATTGGCCGACACGAGCGGCTGGCTCTTCAAGGTGACTCACTGGCCCCAACGTTTTACTGTCTCAGCGGGATGCTGTGCTGACGCGACGAAGCGATTGGCCGGAACGACATGGTTGTTCAAGGACTGCCAATTCAAGATGACTCACGCATGGCCTTGTCGCCTGTGAGGGCAGATTCGGCGGGTGGCGCGGTGCAGACACGCAGGTGAGACCACCATGTGGAGCAGGTAACCCACACACGCGAAGGTCTCACTTATTACAGGACCCCTCGAAGTTGAAGAGACACACTGCTCAACGGAAATGGCGGACCGCGCAGATCTGGCGCGGCTGAGGCAGCTCATGCGGGCCAAGGAGGACAAGCCCAAGACCAAGACGAAGAGTAGGAAGTCGATCGCGTCATCACATGAAGGGAGCGGGGCGGCGTCTCAGGAGGAGCCGCTGAAGACGAAAGAAGTCAAGGCCGCCAAGCGCCTCAGCACGGCGCCACCGAAAGCCACGGGTGCAGTAGTGAACACGAACGTGGCGCTGCTCGTGCGGCAGGTGCTGCAACGCAAGCACTATGGTGACGTGGCTGAGTATCTCAGCAAGGCCCGCAAGGACGAGCTGTTCCAGCTCCTGACACAGATCGCGCAGTACGCCTATGAGGTGAGGTCATCGACAGCAGACACGAACACTGGTTGCGAACGCTGTTCTCATGACGTAATGAATTGCAGTTACGGGAGAAGCACCAAACTGAGACAGGGGCCATGCTGAGCGAGCAGGATCGGCTTCAGCAGCGGACGCATGACGTGGCAGGGCGAGTGATCGAGCTGGAGTCGCAGCAGGCAGCCAGCCACGTGAGCATGCTGCTCTACTGTGACTTCCTTTTGGGGATGACTGACGCTGCTGCTGCTGTGTAGATCGACTGTCAGCAGCTCGAGCAGCGGCTGCAAGTGAGCCAAGGCGAATACTCGGCGGTTGTTGATAGTCTGCGGAAGTACGAAGAGCAATGGGACGCCTCGCAGACGACGATGGCACAGCAGCAGCAGCTCCTGCAGGAAATGTCGCGGTCACTGGACGAGCGCACGCGCCAAGTTGACGCGCTCAGCGTTGATGTGGAGACAGCCAAACAAGGTCTGGTGGACGCACAGCAAGAGGTACGAAATTAAAGGAGGAAAGGCATCCGCTTTGAGTTTCGACCTGTGAACTGAGTGGTTGTTCGTGAATGGCAGAATGCGAATCTGCGAAATCAAGTGGTGAGTAGTGCCAGGACCTACAATTCCTCGTGATGTCGATAGAAGATTCAAACAGGGGGGGTGTTCGTTGTGTTGCAGCAAGTGCTGGAGATGGAAAGCGAGAGGATGCATCAACAACAGGAGGATGAACGCCGTGAAAACAAGGCGTTGATATGGGAGCTGCAGACCAAGACGCGCGAGTAGGAATCGTGGGATCTGTCATGTGAGCTCATGAAGTTGGACTAACTTGAAGGTGGCTGATGGTTCAGTTGCGGCGACTTGACAAGTCAGTTGGATGAAGCGAATGATCGGATTCTCACCCTTGAAGGCCAGATCCAGGTATCCATCCATTCACTGTGTCCATGTGTCCGTCTGTTAGTTGATGGCTAACACACAGACGCTTGTGAAGGTGGAGCTTTTCACAGGCAAGTCGTTAGCACAGGAGCGTGACGCTGCTCAGTTGGTCCATCGGCGTGAGCGAGAAGACTGGAAAGCTGCTGAAGCTGCTCGCAAAGAAGCGGAGCAGCTCAAGTCACAAGAGTTTCGAAGTCTGGATCTGGAAGTTCGACAACTCAAGCAAACAGTCAATAGATTGCGGTCGGACCTTGCGATGGAGTTTACTCAGCTAGAGAAAGCTGAAGACACTGCGCGACGAGCGACAGACATCGCAGATGTAGGTGACTTTCTTGTATGATGTAGAGTTGGCTCCTTGTGGCTCACAGTGTGACACAACAGGAACTGAGAGCGGCAGGCAAGTCGCTTCATTTCGACGTCCAGCGCCTCTCTACAGAGCTTCAAGGTATGATTGCATTGGTACCACATCAGAACCTGTTCATCACAGTGTTAATAACTCATGACTCCTGTTCAGAGGAACGATCATCGCGAGAATCCAAGGAAGGTGCACTGGCTCTAGCGTACCGGTATGGTTCTTTGAAGGCGCTGGCGTTGCTCGGCGTATTCTGAATCTGTGTCATTTGCAGGGAGCTCCAGTCACTTCAGAAGCGCGTTCGAGATGAAAAAACAGCGCGCGCAGACGCCCAGGCAGAGGTGGAGGCGCTCTCGCATCGGTGCGGTTCTCACTCATCCTCTTGGTTGTTGCATCTTCCATGGAGTACTGACATCGTACTGTCCTGACCTCACAGCATGAAGCTCATCCGCCGCGATCATCTGGCCATGCTCCATCGTGTGGAGGCGCCGCCCCAACTCGCAACGCGGTGGAAAGACTCGGCCACTTGATACGCCGAAGCACCGGAAGCCCAGAGTTCTGACATGTGACCTTCAGTTTTTTTTTGGGGAATTCCCAAAATGCAGCCGTGTTTTAGAAATAAAGACAAAACGGCGCCGTCCGACCCCCTCGATCTCGATACAGTTCCCTACATGCAAGTCAAAACGTAACCTATAAACTTATCGTAACCTGTCACTTTATTCCCAAAATATACCTTGTAAACCTTTCGTTACCATGTACACAATTCGTAGCTTTGAGCTGTTATGTCATTCAGCCCCTCTTCCTTTGCTTTGCACGAGTAGCGGGGAATGTGGGAGAATAGTGACGCAGGCTATGGTACACTTGGACTACATAGCCATCATGTGCACAGGGTACACAAAGTGCATGGGGTAGGAGAGGGATACATGGTATGCATCCACCCACTAAATGAGGCTGGTCAAGGTGTGACCATCACTCCAAGGTACAAAAGGTTTATATGACCATCACTCATAATTTCCACGAGTTGCTTTTTTTGTTTTAAAAAACAACAACTCGTGCTTTATATTAAAAAAAAAACATTCCTCATTTTTTTTAAAAAATGAGGAATGTTTTTTTTTTTAATAAATGAGGAATGTTTTTATTAAAATGAGGAATCGGACGGTGCCGTTTTGTCTTTACTTCTAAAATACGGCTGCATTTTGGGAATTCCCTATTTTTTTTCGAACCGTTACGAACATTTGGCTACACTCATGACTCAGATCTGACGCGAAGACGTCTGGATGACACGCTGTCGTCAGGTGAAGTTGAGTCTGATGGCGGAGCCCTCTATTGAAGCGGTTGACAGTACCTCTTTTTTTGCTCACATCAACAGGTTTGGTCTTGCGCAAATCGAGACGTGAACCGACAGACCAGACCCGCACGGCGAAGAGCTCCGTTCCGTCAACACCAACACGCAGCAGACCGCAATTGCATCCGCAGCACGCACAGCAGCAAACACACAGAGCAAGATGGAGAGCAAGGCGCCGATCACAGTGGACAACGCGCTCAAGGTGGCGTTCAGCCTCGAAGGCCGCGACAAGATCAACAAGGTGGTGCAGTACGGCAGCCGCGCCGCCGCCTACTACATCCTGTCGGTGGACCCGAAGAGCGACGTGGGCAAGCGCTTCTCGCAGCTCTACAGCGTCGCCCAGCAGTCGCGTAAGGCCTTCCGTCTGGGCAAGAGCGTGCCGTTCGCCAAGAAGGCGCTGGCGGTTTCCGACGACAAGTCGGTGTCGTCCTGGACCAAGTACCTGTCGCTCATCAACAACTGGGGCATGGCCGGCTTCTTCGTGTACGACAACATGGTCTTCTTCAGCAAGGCCAACGTGTTCAAGTTTGACGCCGACGAGGCCGGCAAGCGCGGCGGCGTGCTCTGGTTCTTCGCGAACGTCGCCGGTTTCATCCTGGCCATGAACACGCTCAATGCCGACGTGGACAAGGAGAAGGCCATCCTGGACGTGCTCAAGACCGAGGAAGACCCGGCGCGCATCAAATCGCTGCGCGCGCAGCTGGCGGCGCTGCAGAGCGGACGTCACAAGAAGTTCCTGGCCGTGATCAAGGTCACGTGCGACCTCATCGTGTCGTCCAACACGAGCGGCATCCGCCTACCCGAGCGCCTCTGGGGCCGCAAGCTCCACGACGGCATCATCGGCCAGGTCGGCTGTATCTCGGCACTCATCGTGCTCTTCAACACGTGGCCGACGGC
The DNA here is from genome assembly GCA_023336355.1 of Pythium dissotocum. Lineage (NCBI taxonomy): Eukaryota > Oomycota > Peronosporomycetes > Pythiales > Pythiaceae > Pythium > Pythium dissotocum. The sequence continues at coordinate 25,469 of JAADWY010000069.1, read as the reverse complement.
GCCCAAGCCAGCGATCGAGGCCGACAGCAAGCAGTAAGCAGCGCAATGAGGCGAGGTGGGTTGTGTGTGTGAGTGCCATGACAACGAAAGCGTATAAAATATGAGAGAAATTTGAGCCCAACGTCAAATATAGATACTGACAGGTCAACATGTGTTGAACGACGACTCAACAAGTATAAGATAATGCGAATATCAGTTGATAGAGGCGAGCTGCTCGATCCGCGAAAGGACGCGGCATTTCGACTTGATCAAAATGCCGGCGGCTCGTGCGAACGGCGCGAAGGCGGCGGCCGCACCTGCGGAGCCAATGGCGCCACCAACAGCAGTGGAAGCTGAGGCTCCAACATTAGCAGAGGCGCCTGCAGATGAGGAGCCCGCGCACGCGGAGGAGCCGGAGATCGTGGCGGTCGGCACTGTCTCCCATGTGATTCGCAGAGCGTTCCATCAGTTCTACCCAGAGGCGAATCACCACGAAGCCGCGGCTGCAACTGACAGTGAGATAAAGGTGGAGGAGACGACGAGAACTGACGCTGTCGGTGTTATGAACCCGCCGAGTGACGAGGCCACATCTACAGAGGGTGGAGAAGTCCCGTTGTCACAGCCGGCCGCTGCGGTCGTGAATCCGTACGTGGCGTTGGGCGAGTCGCGGAAGCAGCTGATCAAGGACGCTTTGGCTCTCAAGCACTCTACGGCGGGGCAGCTCATGGCGTTTCTCGACGAGCGGTATAGTGACGCGAACACCAAGGACGAGGCCATCGCAGCGGACCTCGCCAGCCAGGGGCTCATCATCAAGGCCCAGATCCCCATGGGGCCTTCGAATCTGAAGCTCAGTCTCGAAGAGCTGCAGGCGTTTGGTGTGTTTGGCACGACGCTCGTGCACGCGAAGGAACTGGTGAAGAACTACCATCGCGATCAGCTTGATAAAAGTGGCAACGGGCCCGCGTTTCTGGCCAGGAAAGTCGCCGGGATCAAGCACGAGCCCCCCGGGTATCTCAACACAACGAGCTCCTCCACTATCAGAAAAGAGACAACGCTCACGAAGCACGTGTACCACATCCAGACCGTCAAAGCCGCCGAGACCAGCAAGAGGCAGTCAGCAGTCGCCTCCGTTAAAGCTGAGACCGTCGGGGATCTGACGACCACGGGCGACGATGACGACTCTCCGTCCACAAGCAAGAGCGTCCGCTTCGGCGCGTCAGCCTCGCAAATGCCAGCGCCTGAAAGACGCAAAAACATAGCGATTCTGGAGCGAATGCAAACTAAACTGGACTTCCTGCGGAATCCACGGTACGCGCCGACGCCTCATCCAGAGGACGACCAGGTCGCGACTCAACCAAGCTTCGTGGCTGTTCCATCGCCTGTCGAGTTCACCGACTACGACACTGGCGGCGTGTACGAGCAATCGGTTTACCTGCGGAACACCAGCCAACTGAGTCGCCGCGTGCGTGTGCTGCCGCCTGGAAGCATCTACTTCTCCGTGGACGAGATCGTGTTTCCAGATGCGAGCGGCCTCGTAGCCCCAGGAATGCATGTGGAAGTGAAGCTTCGGTTCGCACCCGACTCTCGCGCCGACTACAGAGACGTCATGACGATTCAGTACGAAGGCAGCGCGGCTGGCCAGCCAGCGCAGTTCTCACTGCCGATTCTCGCTCTTCGCACGCCGCCCGAACTGTCCATTCCGCTATTGCTTCGTGCCCAACACACGCTCGTGGGCAGCCAGACGCTCACGCGAATACCGTGCAAGAACACTGGCGGCAAGGCGCGGTTCTGGCTCATGACCGAACAGGACTGGCATCGCTGTGAGTCGACGACGACGTTCCGAGCTGGGGCGATCGGATCCACCATCGCAGAGTTCCTGACCAAAGGCGGACTAACCGTCGGCCCTTTCACACTGTCGCCCAACGAAATGGAGCTGGACACTGGCGAGAGCGTGACGCTGGAGCTCCTTTTCTTGCCGTCGGCGATTGGGGAAGTGCGCGAGAAGTTCGTGATGGTGTGCGACAACTGCCTCGTGCGTGTGTTCCAACTCGTGGGCCGCGGCTGCCAAGTCGAACTGAGCATTACGGATGTCAACACGCAGCCTGTGGACACGTCAGTCGCGTTCATGGGGCGCGTCTCGCAGCTCGTATTCCCACAAGAGTTGCTGCTTCAAGCGACAGCCACGCAGAGCTTCACAGTGCAAAACGACACGCCCATCGACCTGAAGTTTACGTGGAAACTGGAGACTCGTAAAAACGAAGCCAGCACCCAATTGCAGCCGTGTCCCTACCGCGTGGAGCCAGCGCTTGGCGTGTTGAAGCAGAGCGACTCGGCGGCTTTCACTGTGGCGTTTTTGCCTGTGAGTGCAAAGCGACTCTTGCAGTGGCGGCTCGTGCTGTATATCAACGACATTCCAGCGTGCAGCATGCCCGGTCCCGACCAGCTCACGCGCTTGACTGAGACCTTCCAGCGACTGAGAGACATGCAGTACCAGCAGCAGCGCAACGGCAGTCCGACTAAACGGCTGATGCTCACTACTGAGCCAGAAGTCAAGAGCATGAGCGTGGCGCTGAGCGGCGCTGGGAAACTGGGCAGCTTCCACTTGGAGCCGTCGGCAGTGCGGATTGTTCAGCAGGAAACGACGGAGCTGCAACTGGGGCAGGCGTACACGACAGCGACACGAGTAGTCAACGACTGCGACGCCCACGTCACTGTTCACTGGGATTTAGCGAGAGCGCATCTCGTGGGTTCGACTGGCGTGAGTGACTCAATGCAGAAGTTTGATCTGAAGGTCAACAGTGTGGACATGACCATCCCTTCACTGTCTCACATCGACGTGGAGCTCACGTTCACGCCACTCGCCGTCGGCAGTTTCTCCCTGTCTGTTCCGTGCGCCATCCGCGACCCGTTCTCTTGCTCGTCAGTCGAACGCTGGCTGCTCATCGAAGGAGTGGTGGGAGAGCCGAAGCTGCGGATCTCCCAACAAGAGATCGACTTTGGACTCGTGCTGGTCAGCGCCAAGACAGAGACCGCGCTGACGATCCGCAACGACTCGCGCGTCGCCGCTGCTGACTGGTTTCTCACACATCTTGAAGCTGCTGTGCCTGTTGATCCAGTCATTCCGCCTCAGACAGACGACGCACGAACTGAGCAGCTTTCGCCACGAGGACCGAAAGAAGGCTTACGCCGCGTCGGCTCAAAAGACTCGATCATCTCTCGACACTCCGCAGCCTCGTCTAGCGTCCAGAGTAGCGGCAATCGCACCAACCGCAGCTCCACAGGAAGCCTCGCGATGTTCACGACGCGCGACCTCGCTCCACGTGCTGCTATCACCTTCCAGCCGCCTACCGGGCGACTTGCTCCAGGTGAGACCATGCAGATCACAGTCACGTGCCAAGCCGGCTCGCTTCCCGAACGCTTTCGAGGCACGTTCGCTTCGGCGTCGACGCTGCCGCCTTCGTTTGCGAGTCGTTCAGCGCCTCAAAGTGTCAGCGTCAGCGCTCGTGGGGAGATCCAGAGCCCCAACGTGTTCCTCACGCCGCTCAAACTCGCTCTCGGTACGACGTACTTGGGCGTTCGCGTCGAGCGCACGCTGCAACTCGTCAATGTATCGAATTTGGAAGCCAACTTCAAGTTCATGGAGCCGCAGGGCGCCTCCAAGGCCACGAGTATCGAGTTCTCACCAAAGCAAGGCGTGTTGCGCTCGAAAGAGACGCTCTCCATTCGACTCAGCTACACGCCACGACAGGCCGGCAAGACCACGACGCTGCTGGCGTGCTCCGTGCAGGGCCTCTCGGGACCACTGGGCTTCGAGGTCGTCTCCAACCACAAGGGCCTCGTGCTCACTTATGACGTGCTGTCCGTTTCCGATTCGCTTCCACTGGCTCCGATTGACGTTGCAAAGGCACGTGGCATCAACGTTTCGGATGGCGAGTTCGAACCGGACGTGAACCCTCTCAACTCACTGCCCAAGTTGCTGTTTGGCGACGAGATCCCTCTAACAGAGCGTCGATCGCTGCAGCTTGTGATCCGTAATTTCAGCGGCATCGATGCCAACGTGGAACTGGAACCCAAGCGGTACGCAGCAGCCCCTCTCGTGGATTCCGCGACTAGTAACGGCAGCCATGAGTCGTCCTCGTCGTCGAAGAGCTCACGATCAGGTGTTCGACTGGCATCACGAACGTTCAAGTCAAGCAGCCCACTGAGCCACTCGCGCTCGACAGTGTCTCGTATAGCCTCGAGTCCCAAGTCGAGCAAAGCCGCGAGGACGAAGCTGCTGCTCACGGACGAGAATGAGCCCAAGCAGCGCTTCCAGAGCGAGAAGGGCCGTGACTACATGCAAGGCCAGGAACACACGCAGCAGGACCGCGCACTGCTGGGTGACGGCCGCGGCGTCGCGTTCCTCGTGACGTCAGCATCTCCAGTTGCGACGTCCACTGGTAGTAATCAGTCACAGTCGCACGAGCTTGAGCCCGTGCGGACACTGAGCATCGCGCCGTGGCAGCAGGCCGTCGTCTATGTTACATGCTTCAGCAACATGCCCGGAGTGTTCACCGACGCGCTGGTGTCGCGTGCAGTGGGTCTTCCGCCAGTGTTCATGCCCATCCAGGCGACGGTCGTGGGCACGCCTCTCGTGCTGGATCGCAACTGCGTCGGCCTGCATTTCCCTCGTCCTCGCCTACCTCAACCGCCACTCAAACCGACATGTTCCTTCGGCCACATCTGCGTGCGATCTCCAGCGATCACGAAGACGCTTCGCGTGATGAACCGCGGCCCTCGCGCCGCCAAACTCAAGTGGAAGCTCGTCGAAAACGGTCGAGAGAACCAGCTCGTGCAGGTCTCCCTGCGCGTGGACTTTGCGGCACGAGTACGGCTGCGCATCACGCCTGTCGCTGACTCGGACGACGTCGACTTCCCGTTTGAGATCACGCCCACGCACGCGCTCGTGCAGCCTTTTTCCACCTCCTCCTTCAACGTCACGTTCTCACCGTCGACGACCCCTTTAGAGCCGCGCGTTCTGCTGGTGGCCGATGCTTTCTGGCTTGAGAACAGTTCACCCCTTGTTGGTCTGGACTCTCCTTCGTCTTCACTCGCGTCACTCGAGCTGGCTGAAGGTGGCACACCATCACCAGTGGCTTCCGAGGCAGCGGATCAGCGATGTGAGACCACGGCCGTGGCGCATGTGCCGACTGCAGCAGGGAAGGCCATCCAGGCCGTGCGCATGGCCAACGCACTGACGTCACGTGGCCACCTGGCCTTGCCACCAGGCACAAGTGGTAAGAACGCCGTGAGCGACACTAGCCCCAAGTGTATCCGCGTGTTGCTCTGTGCGAACGTCGTGGAGCCGGAGCTGTTCCTCGACCAGCCACGCCTCTCGCAGGCGTCGTACCACGTCAAGTTCACGACGTGGTCCACGCTGCTGTCCGCTGCATCCGCCTGGAGCCACGTCTTCCACAGGAAAGAGCTGTCGCTGACCAACCACATGAACGCGCGCGTGACCTTCCGTCTCGAGAGCACAGGTCCGTTTGCTGTCACGAGAGCCGAATCTCTGGCACCCAAGCACCCGCTGGCGACGTCCGATTTGCCGCCAGCACATCGCAGAGCCGACAGCGAGTCGTTCCTCTTCATTCTTCCGCCTCAAATGGCCGTGCGGATCGAGATGCGACTGGATCCAGCGAAACTGGCGACCACATTAGCGGAGACTGCGGCGTCCAAGGGCTCCGAACCCAAGGTCAAGGACAAGCTCAAGCTGCAAGTCGACGGCGAGCTCCGCGTGCGCTTCACGAACGACTCGGTGCAGACGATCCGGCTCTTGAGTGAGATACTACGGCCGCTGGTTGTCGTGTCGCCGTCCGTCCACTGCTTTGGCCGCGTCTTCTTGTCTCGCTCACGCAGCGTCACTGTGCGCGTCGCCAATCCCACGGCCGTCCTTGCAAGCTTCTCGATCGTCCACGTGCCGCGGCCGCGATCCATTTCACGAGCCCAGAAGCAGGAGATGGCCAAGCACCACGCCCACTTCGTCGACGACGCCAGCGTATTCAGCTTCTCGGCCATGCGTGGCGTCGTCAGGGGCCCGACGGTCTCACTTCGCTCGGCCGGCGGCGCGCCTCAGCCTACCGTCAACTCAAACAAAGACGTTCTCGACGCCGTGGACGACGACAAGCGTCTGGTGTTCGCGCCACTGGAGATGCGCGCCACGTTCCAGCCAAAAGAACTTGGCAAGCGATACAAATGCCGCTTCCGCCTAGTCGTAGACCAGGGCGTGGACTTCGACCTGGTGCTGGAGGGCGAAGGCCACTTGGACGAGGTGGAGCACAATGATCAGGACAGGCCGATGGTGCGCGCCAGCGAGCTCACGCACCAGAACCTTATCTTCAAGCGCCTGTCGTCGTCGTGATCTACAGCACAAAGTGAAACCTAAACGAAGTGGATGGAAAGAGGCATCACGTTACGACACTGGCGCCGCGCATTTCACCCGACCTACTTGTATGGCTCGATGGGCCGGTCGACTTGGACGGCGGTGATGTCGTCGGAGCGAAGGTTAAATACGGTCGTGGTCCAGCCGTCCTGGTGCGGCACGAGCTCCAGCACCGAGTGGAAAGGGATCTCCAGGTCCGGACAGTTCTGGATCGGCACGCCCAGAAAGTACGAGTAGAGCACCTGCAGCGTGGAGATGTGGGAGACGACCGCCACGGGGCCCGTGTGCTGCTCGATGTCGATGAGCACGGGCTCAATACGCAGCATGAGATCGTAGTAGGACTCGCCGCCTGGGAAGCGGGTCTTCCACGGGTCTTTGTTGTAGGCCTCATACGCCTCCTAATAGAATAGGCTCACAACCACAATGTCAGCTTGATACTCCTCCTCTCATCCAACAAAGACGGCAACGTACCGGCATGAGCTGCTTCATCTGGTCCATGGTGAGACCGTAGCACTCGCCCTTATCCAGCGGGTTCAGCGTCGCCACTTGAGCTGTTCAATCACACACAGTCGTCCAGTGCGTTAGTCATCTCACCCCTTCGTGAATGGTTCGTAGTCGCAGAGTACGTACAGAGTCGTCCATGCGGCAGGTAGTGGGCTGTCTCCACGGCTCTCGGCAGCGTGGAGGTCATGATGAGGTTGGGTGACGGCGACTCGTCGTCGTCATCGTCGTGGGCCGTGGCGTCGATGCCCAGCTCTTCGGCAAAGTACGCCGTGCGGTCCTGCACGAACTTACCGAGTCGCTTGGCGAACGCCATGCCCAGCGGACTCAGTCGCGCTGACCGCGACGCAATACACGGGTCTCGACTGATGGCCTGGAAGTCGGCGCGCACTTCCGTGCAGTGGCCGGCACGCACGAGCCAGATGGGGCGGTGCTCGATGTGGAAGCTCATCATGTACGGCAGAATGGACTTGGCGACGTGGCCGTAGATGCCCTTGGCGTGGACTTTGGACTGAAGATCGAAGAGCTTGATGTAGCTGATGCCCTCCTCGTCGCCCAGCGCCTCGTACGCCGCCTCGTAGTTCTTCATGCGCAGCTTGAGGTCGGCCACGGCCTCCTCCTCGCTCATGTGCTTGTAGTCCGGACTGCACGCCACTTTCTGCGCGATGTTGGCGTTGATCACGGCCTCGTTCGTGCAGATGCTTTCGATGAACACCACGTGCACGCTCATCTTGTTCTTCTTGGCGAACGCGCGGAAGGTCTCGAGCAGCGCGTGGCGTCGCGACTTGGTCGAGTTGGTCGCGTCGAACACCGCGACTTCACCGCCGGCGTCCTTGCTGGCGCCGTCGCCCGCGAACCAGTCCTGCACCTGCTGCAGCGACTGCATGGCCAGCAGCTCGCGCTCCTCGCGGCCGCGCGGGTTGTTCGGGTCGAAGAACGTGTGGTCCTGCTTGCCAGCGCACATCGTGCGGCGCAGCTGACCGACGTTGAAGACGTGGCACTTGATGCCCTTCCAGCTCACGAACTTGGCGAGTTTCTTGGCGATGAACGACTTGCCGCGCGCCGGCAGCCCGACCATGACCAGCACGAGCTTGTCGGCCGTCGGCGTGTACAGCTTGCGCTCCGACAGCGAGCGGTTCTCGCGCGAGAGCCGTGGGCCGGGGCCGAAGCTCTTGTTGCTGCCGGCGCGCTCTGGGCTCCCATGGAGGCTGCTGGGCGCGCTGCTGGGCGTGAAGCTGCCAGGCGCGAGTGGCGGGCGGTGCGGCGAGGCGGACGCCCAGTCGGCCGAGAACTGGCGCTCAGGCACGCGCTGCGGGGGAGGCGGCGGAGGAGGCGGTGGAGGAGAGGAGGCGTCGGCCATGGCGACGGTCTGATACTGAAGTTGTTGGGTGGTGTTACTGCAGTAGGTGCTTGGTGCGTGCGTGGCGCGAAGCCCAAGGATCTTGATCTTCTCGTCGAGCGGCGGCCAAAAATGGAAGCTGACGTCGGCGGGTGACGCGCCGTAAATACGTGAGCCAACGCCACAGCACGAAAGCGAAGTGTGTGCGGATGGAAGGCGGTGGATGCGGACGCAGGCGGCGCGCGAATCTTCCGCGGAAGGCGAGAGGAACGGGCAAATGCGCAGGCGGCGAGTGACCGTGTCAAGGGAGCTGCTCGTCAGAAAGACAGGAGTGGGACGGCATAGAGGCAGGCTGATGGACAAACACGAGACGGTCGCGCGAAGGTTGCTTGAAGTACCCCGCTTAAGTGTGGTTAGTGACATGGGTGCAAAATGGGGAAACTGACAATTGAATGGAAATGCAGGATTGATACATGGAGAAGTATATGGATGGATGTTATGGGACTCTATGGACACGCTTTTTGTGGTCTATAAGCGGCGCTTCTGGCTCTTGGTGAACTGCGTCGCGTGGCCCTCCAGCACGTTCATGCGAGCGCGGTGCGGCGCCGCCTTGCGGTCGAGAAAGGCGGCGGCGGCCTCCGTGAGCTTTCGGCTCTCGGCCGCGTTCAGCGCCTCCAGCGTCTGCACCTTCACGGAGCCGAAGTCGCGAATATGCGTGCGCTTCTTGGCGGCGGCCGCTCGCTTGCGGCGTAGCAACTCACGAGCCTCTTCAAGATCCTGCTCTGTCCGGTCCTCTCTGTAAGAACACCACAGCGGTCAATAATCCATCATACCCTCACAACCAGAGCGATGATCAACTAGACGTACTCATCACGCGTAGCAACCGCCGACAGCACGTCAGCGGGCAGCTCCGGCGCGTCCTCCGTCGCGTCGGCCTCGTCGTCGTCATCCGCCGCCGCAGTCTCGCTCTCCTTCGTCGTCTCCGTTCGCGTCCTGCGCTTTCTGTATCATTCATGTCAAACGATCAATCATGTCAAACGATCAACACACACAATCAATTCGCCGGCATTCGACTTCCATATTTGATTGTAGATGTACGCACCGCTTGACGCTGGCGGCGGCCGCGGCCTTCGCCTTGGCCTCCTTCTCGTGGCGGAGCTGCTCGAGCGCCTGCTCCTGCGCGCTCACCTTGGACACGACCTCTGGCGCCTCATCATCGCTGTCGCTTCCGGCATCGTGTACTGCCTGTGGGGGCGGCCCCTGCTTCTTGTTCGCCTTGGCGATGGCTCCACGCGTCACCATTTTCGTCGTCGTCTGTCGTCTTGGAGCGTTTGGTTTCCTCAGCTCCAATTACTCCACAGGGTTACCAGTCAAATTATTAGCCAATCAAAAACCGTAAACCCCCCATCTCAGATAGACTCAGAAATTTATCTCAGATCCATTTGCCAATCTCATCCCAATAATTATTGGTGCGAAAATGGAAACCCGCCGAGACCGCGGCCACGTGAGTGCGCTGCTGCTAGCGGCAGCGAAGCAACGCGCGTCGCAGGCGCTCACACTCACGCGCACAGACAACCAGGAGCAGCAGACGCAGCAGCTGACGCACGAGGCGGCGCTGTTCGCGCCCTACAGCCCTTCGCCGGCCAGCGTCATCGACGCCGTGTGGACGCATCTCAAGAGCCAGCAACTCAGCCTCTCAAGCGACGAGCTGCTCGTGGATCTCGGCTGTGGGGACGGCCGATGGCTCATCTCCGGCGTGCAGCAGTTCGGTTGCCGTGCGTTGGGAATTGAGTTGGATCCGGCGCTCGTACAAGCGGCGACGGACCGCGTGCTGGCGAGTGGACTGCAGCAGCAAATTGAAATCGTGGAGGGCGACATCATGAAGATGCCGCTGCACAATGCGCGGCTGGTGATCGTGTACGCGTTCGCTGAGTCTCTTCACGGTATCCGCGAGTATCTGTGCGAGCAACTGAGCTCGAGCGCGATGGTGCTTTCCATTGGGGTGCGTCGTTGTCAGTTACGTTTGCTTTGTGATGTTGGACTTGGCTCACCTTCTGTCTCGTGATACAGTTCCGCGTGCCTGACTGGAAGCCGCAATGGACAGAGCGCGTCACTGCTCTGCGGTGGTATCTCTACGACATGAGCGCAGTCTCCAATCCCAAGAAGAAGACCCAGGTCAGCACGTCTACGACGACTGGAGCAGCCGAGCCAGGCGCTGCTTGACGTCGTCCAGCTCTGCCAGCACCAAGCGATCGAGCTGCAGACATCAAATCGTGAGTACAATGCCCAAAAGCTAATAGAATATCTCAGTGAAGCCAAACGAACCTGCTTCCGCTTGGACTCGCCGCGATTCACCGTCTCGATCAGCCGCGTCGACCGCGTCGCGACGTCGCACCTCAGACTCGAGTGGGTCGCGTCCTCCAGCTCCATTCGCAGCAGCGTCGACAGCGACTGTGAGCTTTGAAGACGAGTTGAGTGCTGAGCCACTGTTCGTTTGCGTCGTTTCACCTTCGTGACTGTGGGTTGCTGCTGCTGCTTCTTCAGCTTCTTTTTGGACGGGAGTCTTTGTAACATTTGGTGCTTGGAGCCTTCATTGAAGCCATTAAAGGCCAATTGCTTCCGTTCTTCTGCCTCGGCGACGAAATCCGTGACCGCATAGACGGCGTCGGTGCCAATTCTCGGTCGAATGGCTTTGTCAGACGCATTCGACACGGACGACGCGCGTCTGGCCGATGACAGCGATGACATGCGTCTCTCGCTCAGCGCGGCCTGCAGAGCAGCGTGGCCCAGACTCTCGCGGCGATGGCGGACGTGCCACTCGGCTGCTTCCAGCTTTTCCAGTGTGTTGACGAGATTCCTGTCGTCATCATGTTGTTGCTCACCATCAACACTCTGCGTTGTTACCTTGGGTTCTGTTGGGCGGCGCAGGTGTCGTCCTGTGCCTTCAGCTTTCAATTGTGGACTCGTTAGCTGTGGGTCTTCGGCCTCGGAGTGGTTCTCGTCGTCAGATCCATCAACGTCTCCAGTCTCAGAGTCGCCATGACATGTGGACTCTGGATATGAACTCGACCCGCGGCGCCGCGGAAGAAGCTCTTGATCTTGGTACTGATCACATTTACCACGACATGTCACCCAACCTTGAAGGAAACAAGAACTTCACTATGGAATGCCCACGCACCTGAGCTGAACAGCGCACGCAGCAGCGGTCGAGGCTGAAACCTTCCGTCATTCCATGTCGCAGACAGAACACCGAACTCGTGGGCTCGTCTTCTGCGACCGCGTAACTCGACATGAGCTTCCCGACAACAGTCTCCGCGAAGTCCCAGAACTCATCAAAATTCATTCCACCAGAACCCAAGCGGTCGAACTGGGCGAGAGTGGCTTGCATCTGCTCGCTCTCCATCAGGCAGCTCACGAGCGCGATCTCCGCTTTCTCGTCGGCAGATCGAAGCAGCGAGTCGAGGGATGCGAGCTCCTCATCGGGTAGGTGGTCGTGGCTATGATACAACCCCATTGGCGATGGCTTCAGTTGGTTGTGAAGCTTGAGCACACATTGCTACAGCACCAAGCAAGGTTAGATGGAGCACACCACAGTCCTTTGATCGTCGCAATCACTCACCTTATGATACGAGCGGAACTCGGCGATCTCGATGTATCCGGAATCCGAGGCCTCGATGACCTCAAAGATCTCACAAATCTTGTGGGACAGCGTTTTGGCTCTGTAGCTCATCTTGCGGCTCAGAGCCTGCATGCCTTCGTATAGAGAGATGCCACTGTATCGCGTCTGTTGCTGGAGTTTGCTTTGCTTCTTGGTAAATCGATTGTGAGCACGGAATTCCACGCAAAAATGGGCGACTTGACACCTCCGAACAGCGCGGTTCCACACGACGCGGTGCTGAGACTGCACTGAGCTCACAGTGTTCGGAACAACTTCAAACAACAACTGACCGCCACCGATAGTTCTCACACCAGGCAGCCAGTAAGGCTCGAGAAGCTTCTCGAGCTGGACCACGCCGACTTCCACAGGAACCACTTGGCTCCGCAGAAGCACGAGGCAGATCTCACCAACCAGACACATTGCAGCGGTGGGAGGAAGATCAATGCCGTGAAAAAGCGTGTCGATCGTGTACTTCTTCGTCATCAAAAACCTTGCTGAAGCGGTCCACGACGCCTCCCCGCAAGTAGATTTTTCGCTCGACAGAAAACTCGCGTACCGCAATATTTTACCAAGCAAGACGGTGGGAAACTGGGCTGCCTCGCCGGCAACACGATAAATGACTCGCTTGGCGACTTGAACGACTGCTGCCAGCGTACGAGAGGCCAAAAAAGCGGCTCCCACATCTAGGTCCATCTCGACGTCTACTGATGGAGCCAACGTTGCAGTCGCCTTTTGGAACTGCGATGCTGAGAAGAGCTCGGAGGGAGACTTGGCTTCTAGCAGAATCTGCCGTCGACTGGCGGCATTGCCGACGGACTGCTGTCGGTGGAGAATGGCGCCCATGCGACGTCGATCTGCTGGGTTGCGGCGATTCCGCACGGGCTGCAGTGTCACGTACTCGGATGGTGTGAGCGCGCCAACCCAATCAACCGGAACTACAAGTGGGCACGACTGGAACGACGCTGGGGGCCAGAAGACAGCACACGGATCTTCCCGTAGGAAGAGCTGGTCTTTCATCAGTTCCCGCACTTGATTTAGCGGCACCGTGTCGACAAGCAGCCCCAGCGTGAGCTTGAGCGTCAGCAAACCGAACGCGTCGGTCTTCAGCTCCAGCAAATAGTCCACTCGCGACTCGTGTTCCATGGTCTTGCCATACCATTTTGCAGCTGAGAGCAGTGGACGCAGGGACATGGACGTGTGGCCGTGGTATTCGTCACCTTGCACTGTCTTCATCTTGATTCTCAGACGCTGTTCGTTGCAGTAGTCACTGAAGCCATCGAGTGTCGTCAGCAGATAGTGCACTCGAGCTTCACACAACTGCCACCGATTCTGTGTATGGCGCTTGCTGCCGTCGAAATCCAGTCGTGTGAACTGCTGGCCGATATGGTATTCAAGGTAAAAGTCCGTGGGCGATAGCTCTGGCCCACCATCTTGCAGCTCGTGGAAAAAGAACAGGAATCGAAGCTGTAGACACGTGGGGTCGATGTCGATGCCTCTGACTGGCGAGTACGTGCCGCACGTCAACTGGTTTCGCACTGGACTGGGCTCCTCCGCAACGAATGAGACGCACTTCTCATTGTAGAAGAGCCGAATCTGATCGATAAGCCCCTCACTCGATCCGCTTTCTCGCGAATCCTCCGAGTCGTCAGCCATATCGCGCGGACGCTGGACGCCATACACTTCATGAAGCTCAGTGGCGATCCGAGCAAGCTGCAGTTGGCTCTTGTAGATCCGATAGCACAGATAGCAGACCGTAAACTCACTCGCAAGGCCCGCTGGCGTCTTGATCAGCAGCAACGCGACGTGTTCCCACACGCGAAGCGAAGCCCCACGTTGCCTCACCTGGAACAGCGTCGTGACGACCATCTTCAATGTCATGCGGTACTCTGAGAGCACTTGGAAGACCTCACCCGATCGTCCATCGGACTCGTGACTGTGGCCGGCAAGCAGCTCCAGCTCTTCACGAAGTGGCTTCGGCAAGTCACACGAGCATCCACACAGATAGCACTGCGGAACCATCGCATTCTCTGGAGGCACCGACGGAAACGAGTGCAGCAGTTGACGAAAGTACTTGGACCGAAGCGCCTCTGGGATCGCGACTGCCGAGTCCATGTCGTAGTCACTTGAGGCGGCCGGTGGCACTGCGATGCGATAGCAGGCGTCGAAGTGAATGACGCGAATGAACCACCACACACCAAAGTCGTCCTTGATGAAGTCGGCAGTCAGCTCCCGCATTTTAATTCCTGGCAGTTGCGAGGCGATGTGGTCGATGACGCGCTTAACAGCATGGAGACCGTCAGCAACAGGATTTCCACGAATCCGTGGGAGCTTGAGCTGCTCGTGTTGTCTCTTGACGTCGCTTCCGCTGGTGGAAGTCACTAAATAGAACGGCGAGAGCGTCCCCATTTGCTGTAGTGAGATGTCCAGCGGCGTGCCGAGCGGCCTCGGCTCATCAGCTACACAACGAATCCACGCGTTAGAACCCAACCTTCAGTCGTAAAACAAGGCTGTATGAGTTACAAAGTGGTCCACGTACGAGAGTTGGCGTGTGCGCTGGAGACTTGTGGTGGCGCGTCCGTTATCTTTTTCCTAGTGAATGGAACACATCCGCACTGTCAGTCTTGAGAGATGCAATTCACACCACGATCAACACACACCCGTTGCAGATATTGATGGCGAAGCGTCTGTTCTCGCGCTCGCCCCACGTCACGCGGAAGATGCTGGCGTGGGATCCGCGGCAGCGCACGTACTGCTGGAGGCTGAACGCCAACTCGCTCGGCGCGTTGATCACATAGTCGAAAGCGCGTCGCGTGAGCACGAGCGACTTGTTGTTGATGCCGCCGCTGCTGCCGCCGCTCGAACTCTTCCAGTGAGCGACGTTGCGCACAGCCACGACGTCGTCCAGCGGGACCGACAGCAGTGACGCCGCGTTCTGGTGGTCCTCGCCGATGAAATCCGTGAGCAGTCGCTTGCGCCACGTCGGTCCTTTGTCTTGTTTGACGACGTTGCCCACTGCGTCTGTGCGTAGCGACAGCAGATCTTCCTTCCCACTGCGCTTCTCGCACACGACTGTGGCTGGCAGATTCAACTGAAGCTTACGACCACTGGGAAGTGGCTGCAAGTACTTGTAGAAGTGGAGCAGCGGCTGCAAAGTGTACTCATTCGGAAGTCAGTGGTGAAGTGGATTAATCAAGTGAGCATTAAAAGGACCCACTCGGATCTGGCTGGGGCATGGGAATCCGTCCTATTGTGTCGTAGCCGTACGAGGTCAGTTGATGATACATACCATAGAGAGAGACGGCCGACAGGGAGTGGGGATACCTGTTCGATGCTGTGATCTGTCGTCGGCGGTTCATTCTCTCCGATTTCAGTCCCCAAGCGCGCAGTTAAGGACCCTCTGCGTCTCTGGACGCTCATCACCAACAGAAAGAAGCGATCGCAGAGTGTGGTGGCGCAGCGGCGGCCGTGTTATATAGGAGCGGGCTGCGTTGGCTGCTGGGGTTGACGTCGCGGCGGAAAATAGATCGAGTCGTTGAGAATGGGCGAATACGTTATGCTAACTCTGATTACCACTCTGCACGCTTCGCGCGCTCACTCACGAACCTTTCGACGTGCTCATGGCTGCTGTGTGGACGTCGTGGCAACGCACGCCACGCATCAGCTTGAATTCGTCGTCTCGATCTTCATATCCTAGTCCATCGACTTGCACTTCAACTTCCTGGAGAGGTGCTCACTGATTGGATAAAAACACGCGAATCGTGTAAACCACACTAAATTTTGGCCGCATATCCGAGCCACAGACACGAAGTAAGACGAAAACGAAGAAGAAGAAGACAAGCTCAAGATGAAGACTGCGGTTGTGGTGCCTTCGTCGTCGACGTGGTGGAAGCTCGGTGCGGCATCGGGCGCGTCCGCCATTCTGCTGGGTGAGTTGACGCGCTACTTGGTTTCAGACAGCAGAAAGAAGCGGCGCTAGCGATGGAAGAGCTCACGATGCCGATGCGTTTCTGATCAGGTGCGTTTGGAGCCCATGCGCTGAAGAGCCGCGTCAAAGACCCGAAGATGCAAAAGAACTGGGAGACCGCGGCTCAGTACCAGGTGCGGCTTGTTGTCTGCTAGTGGGAGGGCTACTACTCTCAAGTGCTGCTTATGTGGCAAAGTGGACAACGCTGACACTGTTCCGTCGTGTTCGATCGAGTAGCTGATCCACTCGCTGGCGCTGCTCGCCGTGCCGCTGTCTAAGCGTCCGGCCATCGCCGGCAGCCTCATTGCGTCGGGCACGCTGCTCTTCTCTGGAAGCCTCTACGCGATGGTGCTCACGGACGAGCGCAAACTCGGCATGATCACGGTGAGTCTCTCTAGCTACCACTCCTAGGCTCGTCGCTGATTTCGTGTGATGTGATCTTGTAGCCTATTGGCGGCATCGCCATGGTCGCTGGTTGGCTTGCGCTGTTGCTATAGGACCAAACGGACAAATCAGCTTAGCATCCGCCTTTCCCCAATTGAATGAAACTAAAAGGTTGCTGAGTGGTCGCGGCTCGGATCCTCATTGGCCTCTGACCTTCAACGAGCCATTGAAACGGACTCCCAGCCAATGGCAAGTGGCTGCACTGACTTGAGCAGGCGCTTGCCCACGGATCCAGCGAGCGCCAAGCGCCGCGCGACCCCTCGTAGGATCTGACGGGGTGCCGACCAGGCGCCTGGAAGCGGCGCCTCTTGGCAGGCAACAGCGCCTGCTCGCCGCCTCTTGGATCGCTCTCGCTCACTCCCTCCGCTCATTTCCCACTCACTCAGTTGTGTGATCCATCAAGAGCAAGCGAAAGCCACTCGTCGTATCCAGAGGCCAAGACCAAGTGTGAAGAAGACAGCAGCAAGCATGCGCAATTGGTGCGTCGGCGCGATCGTCATGGCCATGCTGGTGGCGCCGGCCCTCGCGGCCTGTCCTAACAAGTGCTCGGGCCACGGCCGCTGCGGCAAGAGCGACGTGTGCGAGTGCATGCAGAACTGGACGGGCGGCGACTGCTCCGGCCGCGTCTGTCCGTTCACGCGCGCGTGGCACGACACGCCCGAAGGCGACGACGACGGCCACTACTACGCCGAGTGCGGCAACCGCGGCTTGTGCGACCGCGAGAAGGGTCTCTGCGAGTGCGATGAGCCGTTCGCAGGCAGCGGCTGTCGCCGCATGGGCTGCCCTGCTGACTGCAGTGGCCACGGTGTGTGCGACTTTATCGACGAGCTCGCTGGCAACGGCTACAACAAGCGCATCGGTGGAGCCTGGGGGCGCAAGTACACGCTCTGGGACCAGGAGAAGATCATGGGCTGCCGCTGCGACGCCGGGTTCGAAGGCTACAACTGCGCCAAGCGCGTGTGCCCCAAGGGTGATGACCCGCTCACGGAGGTGGGCACGGAGATGTATCAAGTGATCCATATCAGTGATATTACCACTCTGTACGGCTTTCTGACGTACCACGACCCGTACGGAAACGCGTGGACGACGGAGGCGATCAACTTCGGTGCTACCGGTAGCACTTGCTCCAACATTGAGAGTGCCCTCGGTCGTCTCCCTAACAACGTCCTCAACTCAGTGAAAGTCACATCCGTAACCAATTATGGTTTGGTCACTCGGCCTGTTCCGACAGACGCTGCTGCCTCGTGGGCTGCTCCATCAAGCACTGCCGTAGCTCCAGTGGTGTATTGTGAGGTGAAGTTTACCGCTGAACCTGGCACGACCGGCTACCAGAACTTGCTCGAGTGTGATATCTCCAAGCACAACTCGCCTGGACAGCACCCCATGACGGCTGGTCCCCCAGGCGTCACAACGCCAACGTGCAACGTGTATGAATCGACCGGTTCGGCAGTCCTACCAGTCAGCACTGCCGGTAGCACCAGACCGCTGAACGAGCTTGCTGAGTGCTCGAACCGTGGCACGTGCGACTACACAACTGGTCAATGTAAGTGCTTCGCCGGTCACATGGGACTTGCGTGCCAGACGCAGGAGGCTCTCGTGTAAGCAGTCATTGCGGCAGTGTCTCTCACTCAACCCACATTTCCTGTGCACATCCCCGCTACTTTTCTCCTTTTTACATCTCTTCAACATAAAAAAATCAAAGAAAACGATTCGCACAGGCCGTTCATCGTTTAATCTGTCAGTCTTGCTTTCCCTGAGTCACTCAACTGGTTCTTCGATCCCACTCGTTGCCACTGTGTCGGCCAGGCATCGTCAGACAGTACCATCCAATATCACGTTTATAACGTTGGCACATACCTTGAAAATGGGAGCTTCCACGAGCAAACGATGACGACTTTGTGACGCGAGCAGTCCGCATCTCTCCCTAGTCGTCGATTCATGATAAGTGAACATAAAGCTCAAATCACGGGCAATAGCAAAATTTCACACCTCCCAAGAAAGAACCAACCGATTTGTTATCGAGTGCGACCACGTTTCACCTAAAACAAAGAAGACATTCAGTCCAATGCGAGGTGCTCGAAGAGGCCTCTACAAAAGTCGCACCTAGTGAAGGTAGCTCCGCTGTTTCTCCACGCGACGCTCCGCTTGACCGAGACGTAACTTGGTTCATCAGGACGGCCTAACCAAAACAATACGGAAAGTCAACATCCTACTCGAACTTAAAGGTATCAGTCGTACACAGCTCGCACAGCTACGTTGAACTCGACGGCCACATGATGCAAAAGTGCTGCCATGTTGTCCAGCGCCCGCGCGCGCTGGGAAAACTCTTCAAATCCGTGGCGAAAATGGAAGGCGACACTATCTATCACAATCAGTTGGATCTAATACGACACAAAATAGCATGCCAATGCGTAAGTATATCACGATCACCAAGCCGTATAGTCACGTACCTCTGGTCTGATGTGAAGCAGCTCTGGTAGCGCGTTCATGACTTCCATTTGCTCCACGAAGTCGTGCGTGCGGAAGTAATGAATCCCTCGCAGCAATTCATCTCGATCCTACGATCGTTTACTTGTCAGGATCACATAATCACTCTCAAGATGCAGACTCTGTTTACCACACACCACGCCACGTGACACTAGATCCGGCCGCTTTTCGACGATCGCCTCAGCCATTGCAGCTACTCGATCCACGACGAAACTGCCTTCCGTGTCTGCTCACCAAGTGACAGGTCAGCCACGCCGTTTCGAACTCACTTCATGGTTCAACTACGTTCACGCACCGATATACACGGCAGAAAATCGCGCGTCTATGTTCGTCGTGAACTGACACTGCGCAGCGATGCACGCGTGGAGGCTGAAGAAAACGTCGCATTAGCATCGAGGTCATCCACGCAGGCTACTGAACTTGGCACTTACCCAAGCTGTGTCTTCCCTGATCCTGGAGCGCCACCTGGCTCGATCCGCGTCAGACACAATCGTCACAACCATTGCGCCATTGGTGTTACTTTATCACTCACACAGCTCCGTCAATTCGCCCCGAGCAAAGCCGCCACCGAGGATTTCATCGAGCGATGGAAGAAGAGTGCTGATGGGGGATAGTCGCTGTTGTTCCTATATCACATTGCGCTGTGAGTAGGCACTACAGACGAATTTACCTGCTGCATTGAGGATGTGACTGCTGACCTTTAGGAGATCCAATGCCGTGACTAGCTCGAACAGAAGCCCACTCGTCGAGCTCGGAGTCGCCGTGTTCAGCACGGCGCTCGCCTCCGAAGCAGAGATTCCAGATTCTAACTCCACCATTAACCAGAGAAGCGTCACTCCAACAGCACCACTCGTCCGTTTTACTGCCCCAGTATCGATCGTACCGTTGCTCAGCTCGCGGGCCGACAAGCCCTGGACGTCCGACTTGTATCGGAAACCCGCCTTCAGCAGCGCGCCTTCAGCATATCCATCCCGCGTTAGTTGAAGCCATATTTACATACTATCGGCTCCTATTTTATCATAACTCACTGAGCACGGACAGCGCGAGGCCGCACGTCGCCAGCTCCACATCACCCGCTCCGGGAGTCATCTTGCGTTCCGAACTTGCTTCTTTTGGTCGGATTCACCTCTGGATCCTCCAATTGGCCAATATTTACAAATCCCTCTATTGGCTAATATTCACTTTAACGCATTCGGATTGGCTGTAAATGATGCGGATTTTCCTGCCGGTCATTTTGTGAGGGGCTCCTCGTCCGTTGCTCTTCGACGCAAACGCCCACCTCGCACCCTCGGAATCCTGTCATCATGGCGCTTCGTCTCGGTCTCCAGCGCGCTGCGGCCGCCGCCTCGCGCCGCGCCGCCACCACCACGCGCAAGTTCAGTCTGCTGCAGCACGCGGCCGACAAGTTCGTCGTGGAATTCCCAGAGGAACACGAGGGCCTCAACATCGAATTCAACTGGTCGCTCGCCGACGACGACGTTACGCCGCACGGCGACGCCTACCGCAACCTGGGCTGGGCCAAGCTTGTGGAGTTCGCCAAGGATGCCAAGCCAGGTAAGATTTCCTTTTGAGTCGGAATCTTTAGGATTTGCATTAGAAGCTGATGTGCGATGTTTATCCCAGCCGGCAAGGCCGTCGTCGCCAAGGAAGTGGACGTGGAGGTGTCGTTCGGCGAGTACGAGGCCGTGTTCGAGAAGGTCACGGACTACCTGTCGCAGCAGAAGTCTATCTTCGCGCAGGACGGCGCCGTCGGCTCGTTCAAGGACAGCCGCACGCGCGTCCGTGTGATCACCGACTCGCCAGTCGCCGCGCTCTTTGCGCAGAACTTGCTGGTACGCTTCTGTTGCTCTGTCTGCGAGGTAGAGAGAGAACTCTATGGCTGATAGGCTTCTGTCCAAACTGTAGGTCCGCGTGCCTGTGAAGGACCCTCACGCCGCCCGCCCGATCGTCGTGTACGTCGCGAGCGAGGGTGAGTTCAAGGGCCAGGAGCCGAGCGCGTACCTGCTCGTGGACAAGAGCGAGGAGGACGAGCTGTACGCCAAGGTCGTGATCACCGGTGCCGCCGACCTGAACTCGGTCAAGAGCGCCATCGCTCTGGCCAAGGAGAAGCTGCTGGAGCAGACGGACGCTGAGTCGCTCGTGCTGCCTGGGGATGTGCTGCTCAAGGGCGACAAGACGGCGCTCGTCTTCAACGCCAGTGGTACGTAGTTCTGTATGGGATGAATTCTGTGTACGTGTGGACGCTGACTGGATGTGTTGATGATGATGCAGATGCCGTTCGTGCGCAGAATGTTAACGCCGGCTCGCTGTACGCCGCCCACTTTAACATTTGGAACTCGGTCGGCGTGACCTCGCTCTTCGGCGGCGCCGTCGTCGACGCGTCCAAGATCCAGCAGAAGCAGGTTGTCGCCACCGAGAAGGGCGCTGCCGTCTACGTGCCGTGCAACAACCTCGTGGACGCGCCAAAGGCCGCGATTTTCGTTACCAAGGGCTCGGGTGTCAAGTCGATCACCACCGAAGAGGCCTCCGCTCTTCTCAAGTCGGTCAACGCCTCGGCTGATGCTGAGAAGTTTGAAGCTCTCCTGAAGGTGAGTTGTTTTCCCGTTTTTTTAGCCTGACGAGTGCCTGGTGCTAACATGATGGACCCAATGTTTGTGTAGGCCTCGGCGACCAAGTCGTTCACGGTCGGCAGTGAAGCGGACATCGACGCGGCGTTGGCGAAGCTGTAAATCAAGTGTGTGAGTACGAAATGGACGAACGCAGCACACATGCACCCAGTCAAACGAAGAAATGCACTTGAGCTTATTGTTTATCGTCGCACCCAACTTCCACTACACCTCGAATGAATGGTCAGTTTTAGCGACATCCCGCTCGCCACGCGCCCTAATCACGGGACTTGCGACCACGAAAGCGGTCAATGTCTTCGTCCGACGTGCGCTTCTTCAGGTCCTCCTTGATCTGGTCCGGCGAGCGCGTCGAGAGGTCGCGCTTGTCGTCTGGCAAGTCCTTCTTGACCTTGCCCGTCCACTTCTCCGTCTTCTCCTTGACCATGTGCGTGAGGTCTTCGGCCGTCTCCTTCACCTTTCCCGTCACATCTTCCGCGGCGGCCTTGACGCGGTCGGTCAGCTTCTCGGCCTTGTGGTTCGTGCGGTCCTTCCACTCCTCGGTGCTCTCCTTCCAGTCCTGCGCTGACTCGACCGCGCGCTCCTTCAAGTCTTCCTTGGTCTCGTGGCCACGCACGCGCCAGTCGTCCACCTTGCGACTGGCGTTGTCCTTGATGCTCTCCTTCGTCTCCCAACCACGTTGCTTCCAGTCGTCCTTCGTGCGACCAGCGCGGTCCTTGGCGTTTTCCTTGGCGTCTCGCGTGCGGTCGCGCCACTCGTCCGCCGTCTCGTTGGCGCGGCGCTTGGTCTTGTCCCACGTGTCGCCCCACTCGTCCGACGAGCGGTTCGTGCGGTCGCCGTACTCGTCCTTCTTTTCACGACCCTTCTTCTTGAGCTCCTCCTTCTTCTCGTGGGCCTGGTCCTTCCACTGCTGCGCCGTTTCCTGCGTGCGGCCCATCAGATCCTTGGCGCCGTCCATCCAGCCGTGCTCGTCGCTGTCTCGCTCATGCTTCTTCATCGTCTCCTACAATGCACCACACACGTCCATCAGTCTCTTCGTCATAACTACTTGCAGTTCAATAGAGTCCTGTACGCACCTGCACGCAGCGGCGGAACTGGTCGACCTCGTAGTCGCAATTGGCGCGTTCGATGGAGCCGCCCCAGAGCCGGTGGAACCAGTCACCGTAGCACGCCTTCACGCGCTCCTTGTACTCCGTGCACTCCTTGTAGTCGTCCATACTGCTGCTGTTGTGAGCTGCTGCAATCCGCAAATGATTCTATTGAGAGCTCTCCATCGGATAGCGCTTCCACATCGTCAATGACCCAGACACGTTGAAGTGGTCTAACACCACATCCGATAACCTCCCAAAAACAGTCATAGTCAGCCGGTTGGCGCCGGTTGAACGTCCGATTGTGACGGCCACTTCCTGATAGCCTCTGAGAATTGATCGTCATGGTGCGTCCATGAACACGCCGTTAGCCCACATCTTGTGGCAGTTGAGGACAAGACGCAGGGCTGGGACGCGGCGCGCCATGTCTCCTGGTCACCTCACCGGCATTCCATCGCAGAGGCTTCCTTGAGCCTCCGTCAGATGCAGGCGTCCCAGAGCGCAGACCCGTCGAGTTGTGGGTCTTGATGCTCAAGTTAAGCCCAGCCTAAATGTTGGCGCTTCTGGACCCGACTGACGCCAGCGTGTATGTCCGGCCTTTGTCCGCTATCCGGATGAGGTTTTTCACTTCGTTCCAAAACACGGTGTTGATTGCAACTCCTCTACCATTCTGCAAGTTGCAACTCGGGCTCTTTAGACCCCGCTGTTTCCTTGTCACGGACGCTCGCTTCTTTATTTTGCTCGTTTTCTTTCCTTTCTCTCCCCTCTCGTGCTGGCGTGTGGGTTGGTCCGGTTGTTTGTGCTGTCGGCTGGTTCGGTTGTTGCTTCTCCCTCCTCTCCTCCTCCTCCTTTCTCCTCTTGCCCCCAGAGTCGAAGGCGCTTCGCTTCCTCCGTCTCCTTCGTCTGTGCGTGCTCGTCTCCTCTGCATCCGCGCCCTCTCCTCCACAGCCTTCGCTCTATTACATCTCGCAGAAAATGGCGCCCATCGGCAGCAGTCTGCGCGGCATCATGCGCGGCAACTCAGCGCAGTCGGTCGGCTCGGAGCCACGCTCCAACAACTCGCACTCGCTCGAGGCCTCGCGCTTCTCGGACGACAACGACATCCAGATGCAGGGATGGATGAAGAAGCAGAAGGAAACGCTGCGGTCGTGGCCGCGCCGCTACTTCACTCTCAGCGGCAAGGTGCTGACCTACTACGACAGCGAAGACACGAGTCGCGCGCCGCGCGGCGTGCTCGAGTTCAGCGAGGTCTCTCCGCTCACCACGGAACACAACGGCATGGTGCTGCACCTCTCGGCTGGCAAGGAAGTGCGGCTCGTGGCCGACACGCACGTGGCGTACACGGCGTGGATGGCCGTGCTGTCGGCCGCGGTCAAGAACCCACAGACTGCCAAGAGCCGCATGTCCAAGGAAGGCTGGGCGCATTGTCTGACGGACGACGAAGTGTGGACGAGGTATTTCATCGTGGTGACCAAGGACAGCTTTAGCTGCTACGAGTCAGAGGACGAGGACTCGGAGCTGGCGCTGTCGGGCTTAGTGCGCTCCGTGTCCGAGTGGGACGGCAAGCGTTACGGTCTGATGCTGGGTCTCAACCGAGGGCGCAAGATCCAGGTCTGCTTCGATTCCGCAGAGGAGAAGATGACGTGGTTCCTCACGCTCGAGTTCGCCGTGTCCTACGGCACGCAGCGCATGAAGAAGGAGGCGTCGTCGATGAAGCAGGACCACAACCCAGCGGGAAAGGCAGACTCCACAGCAACATCCGACGCACGAGGCGCCTCTGCAGAGGCTGCCGGCGACGACGATGGCGTCTGGATCTAGTGCGTTGCAGTGTCCGTTCCAGTTGCTGATGCGACGGCTTCCAATCGTTGTAATCTTCCAGCGCGCTGCGAGTCTTTTGCGAATATTAGCGCTGCCTTGAGAAGCGCGCGGCGTTTCATTGCATCAAAGTGAGACGACGCGTGCTTTCGTGCACCGTGCTTTTAGAAAGCGCAGACTCATGAGCCGCTTGTGGCTGTCGCTGTCGCGTCGTGTTCGAGATCCCCATCAACCAGCTCCCGCAGTGGTTCGTTCTGTGCTTTACGGTATTAACAAGTGAATATAATGGAAAATCGAGTGGTCCTCGAGACCCTCTTACTCATGCTCCACCCGCTTCTCCGCATCCGCATCATTGTCGCGATGAGTCCGCAAATTGCGCCGCCGATTACACAAAATGGGTCGCTGCCACGTATCCATCATCAAGGCGTCATCTTCTCAAATACCATGGAGCTCGTCATTATCTTAGTCCGATATACCCTAATAGTAGCCCTTCTAGACTGTTTCACCTCATAATTGAGGTTCAGGAGTTCATTCATGTCTGGGTCAATCTGAACTCCAGAGTAATCAAGTGAAGGTTGCAGCCATTTGCCATCTCACTGCCGCGTCACGATGGCGCAGATGCAAGGCAGCTCCCCTCACTGGCTGGTAGGTTCCCCTCTGCCTATGCCTCTGTACAGTATTTGATGAGCCTGTCGCTGCTGATGCTGCTTCTCATTGTCATTCCTGGTGTATCTAACATCCCGCGGGTCTTCAACTGCAGATGTGGGGCCACTCGCGGAAGCAGCCGCCACCGGCTTCCCTCAAGCCGCTCAATGGGTCGCCAGTGTCGCCACCAGTGCGCACTGAGCCCACGGCGATCGCAGTCCATGACGAGAGCGGTCGCATCGTCGTGGATATCGTAGGCGAGGACGCCATCGACCTCAGCTCGCTGCAGAAGCAGCGCCGCGAATCGGGCGCGCGACCCAAGTCACCATCGCAAGCCTCGAGTGAAGACGACCAGGATGTGCCCGTGATGAACGTATGTATCATGATCGTGGGCACGCGCGGCGACGTGCAGCCCTTCCTCGGCATCGCCAAGCGTCTGCAACAGGACGGACACCGCGTGCGCCTCGCCACGCACGCCGTGTACCGCGACTTTGTGACCGAGCACGG
>JAADWY010000068.1:0-78976 GCA_023336355.1 Pythium dissotocum | reverse complement strand
GCTGCATGTGTGCCTCCCCATTCTAGCGCTTCAGTTCAGCCTGTGGGTAGAAAACGCGACGCTGGTGAGCTCAACGCCTCTCTACCTGCGCAAGCACCTGGGCATCGACAGCGTGCGTGCCACGGAGATCAGCTACACGCTGCAGTCGCTCACCAACCTCATGCCGATCGCCGGCGGGTACGTGGCCGACCAACACCTGGGCCGCTTCAACACGTACGTCTCCTTGCCATGCTCTAGCCGTGTATTAGCAGGCACTGACTTCTCTCTTGTCCAGTATTGTGGGTGCGTGTGTCGAAGGCCAGTTCCCTCCGCTGTTACTTCATCGGTGCATCGTCACAAAAGAAGCCAGTGGCGTGCATCGCAAGGTCGACCAGTTCACCATCGACTCGCTAGGGCTCAAGGACCAAAACACACAGGATCGGCTTGCTGCAGTCGCGTAGCCTGTCTCAACGAAAGTGAGATGGCTACATTTGCAACTATATAACTTGACATAGTACTTCAACTGAGGTCATCACTGTAATAAAAGCAGTCATCCTGACTATTAAAGTGGTAACTCCAAAGTATGAATGCTGATCGCAATGCGCGGAATGATGGTAACGAGGAATGAAGAGCTCCTCAGACGAGACGAGCCGCACTTTCCCGGCAGGGGCTCCCACCAACACAAAGTGTACAGTAGAGGACTCCACGCTGCCAGCCTGGCAGCATGCCTATGAAGCCCGATCTCGCCTCTCCTCACAGTCATTTGCGACTTGCACTGTGTATTCGTCATGGCGCCAACACAGCCGCCGTCTCCTCCTCTTCCCAGCGGCGACTACCGCCTCAAGCAGCCATGTCAAGACCTCAATGCCTCGCCACCTTCCTCCACACTCCACGCACGTAGCGCACGCTCCACGCCTTCCCAGCCGCCGCCTTCCTTGCCGTCCACGCGCCTGTCTTCCAGTGGCAATGGCGCGTCGCCACTGGAGCTCTTCATCTCCATCCGCCGGACCCGCGTCGTGCTCCTGACGTCCGTCACCGTGGCCTTCCTGCTACTGATGGTGTTCACGTTCCGCAGCGGGGTCGAACTCAAGCGCATCACCAGCAATGAGAGGACTCCTCAGCAGCAGAACACGCTGCTGGACGACTACAACTCGTATGCGGGTAACATCGCGTCGCTGTTCGGCACGCCCATTGAGCTGTTCGTCTCAGCAGCCGTCCAAGTGATCCTACTGCGCTTCATGACACGTGCTGTCACACAGGCCGTGCCCAACTGGAAGATGAGCGTCGTATCGGTTTGCGCAGGGGCCATCGCCATGTACCTCATCAGCAACGGCTTCACCGCCATGAACGTGCAGCTCAGGCAGCGCGACATCGACGCCGTGATCTCTGCTGCTGATCTATCAGTCAGTTTCAACCAGTCGCTGCCTGGACTCACGACCAACGTGACCCACACGTTTGCTGAGACCCAGCCGCGTAACCCCATCAGCAACACGATCCTCCGCAACGCTGTGCTGTCGCGCGTGCTAAACCAGCAGCCGCACTGCACGATCCGCGGCGGCCTCACAACACCCGACACGGACGTCACGTTCGGCTTCACACAGCGAGACTGGCAGACACGTGTGCTCCAGGAGGCGCTGCCTGTCAAGCAGCTTCGTGTGGTCGTCACACCTGTAAATTCCACGCTTCAGGACGGTGCAAAGAGTGCCGATATGCCCATGGACGCGTCACTGGTCGCGGATTTGTACCTGTACGGCATGTACTTGATGACGGACATGTTCAACATGGGCAAGAAGTTTTTAAATGAGACCGAGATCATGGCGAGGAACCCTCAGCTCAATAGCTCCGTCAACAAACTCTCGTCTCCGCCTCAACTCGTCAAGATGTCGCTCGCACAAGTCGTGGGGTTCCTGCCATTGGATGGCGACGCTGCTGCTGTGGATGAGAACACGAAGCGAGGCTTCTTCCTCAACAGAAGCACCGCGAGTGTGCATCGCCACTTGGCTTCCGTGGCCAACACATCGACGTCCCAGATCGAAATGAGCTTCTCGCACGTCCAGATCACAGAGAACGTCGCGTTCGACGCCATCACAATTGAGTTTGAGATCGAGCCCATGATGTTAGCGGACGCGTCGACGATTAGAAACGTCTCACGCTTCAAAAAGCTCACAGGATGCGGCCCGGGGGTCGGCCGCTGCCTCGTCCCGAAGGCTTTGTACGGAGACGACGACTTCCAGTATGATCCAGCGGCTCAGATCCAGGCCTTCGGCCAATGCATGAACGCTGTGGGGACCGACGAACTGCGTGCGCTGTCATTTTCAGGTGAGTATCCAGCTCAATTGGACTGCAAGGCGGCATCGAACACGTCATTCCTAGTCTTCAGCGTCGGCAAACGCGTCGCTGCAGACGCAATGACGCCGAATTACACAGTCGGTCCTCTCCGGTTCAACTCAAACGAGGCCGGCTTACGATACGACACGAATACCACGACCGCCACTAACGTGCGGAAGGTTTATACGATCACGATCGGACGGCTGAGCTGGCAGTGGAACAACCTGGCGTTCGACTTCCGAGCCTCGTGTGATACCGACGATTGCCTCGGGCTTCAACTGCCATTGACGAACACGACAACATCAACTGCTGAGCAGCGGCTCGTGGCCGGCGCGTCGACGCTCTCGGTTGCCACGTTGTCGCCGTTTAACACGCTTCTGACCTTCGGAAACCAGCGGCTTTTGCCACTCGCACTCGTCCGTGAGGCCCCTCCGCCTAGGAATCGCACGCTGTCGAGAGGAGGCGCGATCAGCGACATCCTGGCAGGCGACGTGTTGCTCCCACACAACATTAACACACGCAACTGGACAAACGACTTGGCACAAGTCGATGCGAGTTCGTGTGACGCACAGGTCGAAGACAGGATCCGGTCGACGCTCAACAACCACCTCTACAACGAGCACGGTCTCCAGCCAGCATACACCGCCGCTGTCTTCCTTCTATTCGAGAACGCGGTCGTGAAGGACGTCATCCCATTAGACGACAACGGAAGCGTCACGCTCGACTTCACGAACAACGTCCGACACCTTGCACTGTGGCTGTCTGTTCCGAACCAGAGCGTCTGGCTCACACTCGCTGGTTGTGCTCTACTGGTCATTGGCCTGGCAGCCGCGATACTACAAAGTGCGGTGTTGTCCAAGTCCCATAGCGACTCGCTGTCCAAGATCACGGCGCCGCATGTGATCGCACGCGTGATGCTGGACGAAGGACAGTTCCCTCCGCTGCTGCTGCACAGAGACATCGTGAGCTCACAAGGCAGCTCACAGGGAAGCGAGCAGAGCCATCGCGAGATCGAACTGTTCGCCATCGATTCGCTGGGTATCAAGGACGTACAGGATCATGGGCGGCTAGCTGCCGTCGCTTAGGACGACCGTTAAGTACAGTACATGGTGATGGTGACTCATGGACTTTTTGCTGTTTGTATGTGTCTATGGTGAACCCAAAAGCCTTACGCCCACATGGATCGCGACATTTTCTTTCTGTCTTCCTTCAGACCACACAATGTAGGAAATGAGACCACGTGGGCTGAGTCCCCACGAAGACTGCGCATTTTCGCTCGCCTTTGCACACCTCTACAAATGGATACCCATCCATACAAGGCCTACACCATGGTTAACGCGATTGCATTTACTTGTATTCCCTTTTCATACCGATAGTTTCATCCCATGACATGAAAAGGGATTTCTCGGTGCTCGGTCTTTACTGAACCCAACTTTGGGAGTAAATCAGTCGATACGTACACATCGATTCATGGTCGAGTCGCCGTTGTGCGTCAGCAAGTGTAAGCCTACAGTACACACTGGAGAGTACAGTACTCGCTCCATCCCAGCCAGCCCTCTCTGCCACCACCACCACCACCATTTCCGCCGCCACCCTCACCACAATGTTCACTTCCTCTTCTTCCTCCTCTTCCCAAGCCTCCAAGTCGAAGCCATGTCGACATCGGGCTCTGACTCCAAGTCCAGCCCCCAGGCACCCGTGGTGGCCTCTCCGAACACCACCTTCGTCCCCGCGGCCACCAAAGCCCCGCCTGCCGTGGAGCTCAATGTCGCCATCCGTCGTGTACGCGTGGTGATACTCGCCACGGCCATGATCTCACTTCTACTGGCCATCGTGTTCACTCTACGAGAAGGCAGGGAGCTCTGGCAGTTCAACGGCTCCAGTAAGACTGCTACACAGCAGGAGAAGATGCTGGACGACTACAACTCGTACTCGGCCAAAGTCGCCACAGTGTTCGGCACGCCAGTCGAGCTGCTCGTGAGTGCGGCCGTGCAAGTGATTCTACTGCGCTTCCTTACTCGGTCCATCACAGCGTCCGAGCCAACGTGGAAGATCAACGCCGTCTCGGTGGCCGCTGGTGCCGTCACCGTGTACTTGATCAGCAACGGCTTCAACGCCGTCAACGTCCAGTTCCGACAGCGCGGCATCGACGCCGTGATCTCACCAGAAGACTTGTCGCTCGACTACAATGCCTCTGTGGTCGGGCTCTCCACGAATGCTACGCACAGCTTCGCAGAGTCGCAGCCTCGCAACCCGATCACCAACACCATCCTCCGTGACGCCGTGCTGCCTCGTGTGCTCAACCAGCAGCCTCACTGCTACAGTACTCCTCTTTCATCGCCGCCGCTTCCAGCCACGGGCGTCGAGTATGGCTTCGCACAGCGTGACTGGCAGACGCGTGTGCTCCAAGAGGCTCGTCCGACGCAGCAGCTCCATGTGACGGCCACGCGCAACGCCATGACGATACAAGACGGTGCCACGATCTCCGATATGCCCATGAACGCCTCCGTCGCCGCGGATCTGTACCTCTACGGCATGAATGTGATGATCTCCACGTTCGACATGGATATCAACGATCTCAACGAGACCGAGATCCGAAAGCGGAACCCGTCGCTGAACTCGTCGTCGCCGTACTACCCGGCGGACCTCTTCAACACCTCGCTGGCCACAGTCGCGGGGCTGCTTCCGTCCGATCCCAAGAGTGACGAATCGGCTCGACGCGCCTTCTTCCTCAAGAGCAGCGCCTCCAGTCTGTACTCACAGCTTGCCGCCAGCGCCAACATGTCGGCCAACACGTCGACCAACGCGCAGATCAACATGACATTGTCCCACGTGCAGATCACCGACACGATCGCGTTCGAGTTCGACGCCGTCACGTGTGACTTTGAGATCGACCCGATGATGATGACTGGCTCCTCATCGCTCGGGAACGCAACACGGTATCTCCAGTTCCCAAACTCGGACCAGTGTGGCGCTGTGCCTGGCCAGTGTCTGATCAAAAAGGCTCTGTTTGGTCACGATATGCTGGAGTACGACCCTCCGGCTCAGATCCAGGCATTTGTACAGTGTCTGAACGGCCAGGGCACGGAGGAGATGCAGTCGTTTGGGTTCCAGGACGCGCATCCGTACCTGATCAGCTGCAAGGACGCGTCGACGACCTCGATGCTGTTGTTCAGTATCGGTAAACGCGTTGTCGCAGACGTTCTCACGGCCAACCAGTCGCTGAGCGGATACGTTTTCAACATGACTTCGATTAGCATGCGGGCCAACACTGGCTTCAACGTCGTCACCAACCCCCGCAAGCTCTTCACAGTCACGATGGGGTGACTCAGTTGGAAGTGGAGCAACTTGGCCACGGAGTTCGGCGCCTCGTGTGCCGTAGGGGACGCTGCGAGTGGTTGTCTTGGCCTGCAGCTGCCACTGGCCAATACGTCAACAGGCACCACACAGCAGACGCTGGTCGCTGGGGCGAAGACGCTGTCCGTCTCGACACTGTCGCCGTTCAGCAAGGCGTTCCTGTTCAAGCCTCGCATGCTGCCACTGGCGTTGATCCGCGAGCCAACCATGCGAAACGCCAAAGACCTGTACCTGAAGAGCTTCTACGGCGGCAATGACGACGCTGAGGCTGGCGATGTGATCTTACTCCACAACATCAAAGTGCGCAACTGGACGGAGACCTCGTCGCTGACGGACACCTACAACTATTTCAGCGAGAGGGAAGAACGCATCAACTCCAAGCTTAACAACCACTTGTACAACGAGAATGGACTCCAGGTGACGTACACGTCCGCCGTGTTCTTCCTATTCGAGAACGTAGTCGTGCGAGACGTCATCCCGCTGGACGCCAGTGGCCGCACCACACTCAAGTTTGCCCACAACGTGCGCCACATCGCCAGAACGAGCGGATGAAGAATGAGAAAGTGATGCTGGAGAACGTACGTGGCGTGGAACGATGCTAAGGAAGGAGGTCTCGTGCCTATATGTGATCGCAATGACTGGCTGGGTGACGTGAGACACAAGATCTCTATCTCGGGCGTGAATCGTTCCCTCGAGACACACCCACATCCACCTCAAGCTTCGACGTATCGTGCAATGCAGTCAGCAATGCTCAGCAGTGCAGGTCTTCGAAACAAGGAGAAGGCGCGGTATCTTTGTGGAATCAACCCACATCGTCAATAGAAGTCTCTACAATCGAAGGAAATACGCCAGTTTACTGTTCGCTCCTTCAATAGACGACATGCCAAACGACAGGCCTGTACACCCTGTACCCCTCCCTGTCCTTTTGAAGTTGACTGCTCACATCGTAGATGTAGTGACAACGTGTATAGCTTATATGGGTGAGTTCACTAAGTACGTTGGCTTTTGGAGATACGCACTTAATGGATGACCTGCTTGGGCCATTCGAAAGGCGACAGAACCAACTAAAGAAGGAAAAGCATCATGGCTTGGGGTGCGCGATCGGGTGTCGACGACTTGCTGCAGCGGCTGCGCGAGCCCAAGACGGGCAAGAACCTCTGTGTGCTAAGCTTCCGTAAGCTCTCGGAGGCGGACGTGCAGAAGCTGGCTGGTGCCATCGCCACCAACACGATCCTCGAGGAGCTCTATCTCTCTGGCCACCAGCTCAGTGAGGCTGGCGTGCAGGCGTTCGCGGACGCACTGGCTGCCAACAAGACGCTGCAGCATCTCTCCATCGGCCACGACTCGCTGGGTGACGCGGGCGTCGCTGCGTTGTGTGCTGGACTCGCGCGCAACCCGCAGTCGGCGGTCACGCACTGGGATCTCGAGCACAAGACTCTCGGTGTCGCTGGTGCCACGGCCATCGGCAAGCTGCTGGAGGCCAACGCCAGTCTGAAGGAGCTCAGCCTCGCTCGCAATGCGCTGGGAAACGACGGCGTGAAGGGCCTCGTGGACGGTCTGCAGCGCAATGAGCAGTCGGCTCTCGCGACGCTGTCGCTCATGGAGACGCAGATCACGGGTGACGCTTTGAGCCACCTCGCGACGCTGCTCCCGCAGCCACACTGCTCGCTGCAGACGCTTCAGCTGTCGTTCAACGCACTCGATACCGCCAGCGACGCGTTCTTCACGGCGCTGGCGCAGAACAAGTCGCTCAAGCACCTCTTCCTCAAGGAGACCAAGCTCACGGACGCCCACGCCGTCGCGTTGGCAAACGCGCTCAAGACGAACGACACGCTGGAGGAAGTGGATCTCTCGGACAACGGGCTCTCGCTCGCTGCCAGCGCCGCGCTTGCCGACGCGTTGAAGTCCAACGCCACGCTCAAGCGCCTGACGCTCGGCGGCAACAAGGGCGGCGACGCCGGCGCGCAGGCGTTCGGCGACGTTCTGCGTGAAGCGAACACGACGCTCGAGTTTCTCGACCTCGCGCAGAACGAGCTCACTCACGACGGTATCGCGTCGCTGCTGGCGGCCAAGAAGCTCAAGGCGCTGCGGCTCTTCAACAACAAACTCGCCGGCGGTCTGCCCAATGTGCTGCCTGTGCTGGCGGCCAACAGCTCGCTCGAGTTGCTGGACGTGGGCGCCAACGCGCTCCATGGAGAGCTCAGCGTGCAGCTCTTTGAGCTTCTGCACTCGCACACGTCGCTCACGACCCTCGAGATGGGCGGCAACAGCCTCGGCGACGAAGGCCACAAGGCTCTCGAGACGCTGCGTGAGACCAACAAGAAGCTGGACGTCGCGGCCGACAAGAACGCGCAGAACGAAGACGGAAGCTATGATGGAGAGCAGTCGTAAGAGGAAAGATCGGGCGGCTGCTGCTCGCGTTAGATAGATAAAATAAGGCTAAAATACTGCTCACGCTGGCTCAAAACTGGAAGCTGCTCTCGAAATCACGTCGCTGGGTCAGGAGTCTGCTGGTCGGAGCCGTTGGAGTCGCGCAGAGGCGCCAGCGCCGCGTCGATGATGTCACCGGAAAGCGACTTCTTGAACTCGAGCAAGTCCGTCTTCATATCGCGCTGCCACTTCTCCACCTCCGTCTGGATGCTTTCGAGCTGGTGCAACGCGTTGGTCTCGTCTTGGTCCGTGAGCTCACGCACGTACTCACTCCACACGGCGTACTTCTCGTTCATCTTGCGAACCGATTCGTACGACTCGACAATGCTCGACTCAAACTGGTTGATGCGGTCCAGCAATAGCTGGTGGTACTCGTAAGCGTTGCGAACTTTCGTCGCAGCCTCAATGAGCCCAGACAGACCGAAGATGGCGACCAGCACGAGTGCGAATGAGTAGAGCATCTTGACTGCAATATTCGACGGTACACGCTGAAGCTTGGGGTTCAACACCGTGTGGCGCTTCGCAAATGCCGACGACGTGCTATCAGCTTGGCTCGAGGTCTCAGAAGCTGCTGACTTGATGCGCGACTGCTCATGAGGCGGTTGGCGTTGACGAAGTCCAGCAGCTAGGTCGATCATGGGTTCGCGAAGACGCTCTCGCTCCTGATGGTCATCACGACGAGCATCAAGTCCGTTTCGTTCGAAGATACCCGGCTCGGACCGTGGTCGAGAGTCAGGCGCAGCAGATGCAGACACACGAGCCTGCGGGGCGGACGCTGGAGCCTTCACTTGTTCCTGTCTTGGTTGCGGAGCAGCAAACTTGAATGGCTGAGGCGCACGAACGAAATCGGTCGGCGGTTGCTGTTGTGGCCCACTCGTCGGCACACCGCGAACGTTCAGATTTGGCGGACTAGTGGCCTGCGCTGGTGGGGACCGCAGGCTACTAGTTTCCACTGGGCGTGCTTTCGGTGGCTGCACTGCGGTCACACCACCCGAATGGGGGCCAGGCGCGATTGTTTGCTTCACTTGAGTTGGAGCGGAAGGTCGTTGTGGACGATCTTGGATAACTTGGGTCGGGGCAATCTTCTTCTCGTCAACACGAACTTCGTGCGCTGGAATCTGAAGCGAAGCTCTGGCCTGTGCTTGGCTAGGTGGGAGCTGTGGCTGCGTGGATGCCGCGCTTTTCGGTACAGTCACTGCGTGTGGCTGCGTGGGTAGTGGTGGTGCGAATGGCTGCTTCATTGGAGGCGCAGCTTGGGCGGCTTCCAGTTTTTCATTGGTCGCTCGAAAGTTGCCACGCAGAGCACCCAAGACCGAAATCGCATCCATCGCCGACGCGTTTGCTTGCTTGGAAGTTGGTTTGGACGGAATGTTCTCCTGACCAATGCCGACATTTTCCTTGTCCTCGCTGGTTTCATCTCCGGGGAACGGATCATCACGATGGCCCAAGTCCAATTCGTCCGCCCGTGGGGCAGCGGACGCCATGTTGCTCTGCAAAAACGCTGAATCGATTCTGGCGACTTGGGGACGGACTTCAACATCCCGTTGAGGCTCTGGGACGAGCGTCGCTGGGACAGGTGCTGGCGGCTTTACTTCGTCAATCGTGCCGTTTTCGAAGACTCGATTCATGGAGTGGGAAGATGGAGGACGACGACCGCGAGTGGTGACGTTTGTGGAGGCACGGGGCTCGGGAGCTGGCGCGGAGCTGGGGATGGGCCGGTCCAGGAATGCATCTGGCTGGAAGCGAGACTCTGGGAAGCTGCAGTCCTGGCTTTCACGTTCACGATCCGGAGCAGTTGGAATTTCACTAGCTCGAGAAGCAGCCGCACGACTCGGTGCCTGTTGGCGAGCGTTGTCAGGCACACTGGCGCGCGGTTCTTCTTCGTTGCTGAAGTGAGCAGTTGATGGCTGCTCATCACGCCACTGCATTTGATAGCTTTGTGAAACGAAGCTTTGGGCGGCAGCAGCGTAAGAAGTGGTCGGTGCTGCATCGAAGCCGAGCGAAGGACGTGGCGGAGCTGCTGGCATCTTCGCACCTCGAGCACCGAAGGAAGCACTCGTGCACGTCGGATCAAAACTGGAAGTATCACGAGCAGCTGCTGATGCTTTCCATGATGGCTGGGTCGTCGTCTTCGAGGCCTGGACACTGCTTTGGAATGGAGTTGATGACATCGCGCTGCTGAATGACAGCGTTCGGGTCGGGTCCATGACGGGTGGCTCAGCAATGCTGACTCTCTTTTGCGACTTTTCACGCGGTGGAGAGATCAAGCCATTCGCACGTTCCTCTTCACCTTTGAATCCGCTCTTATCCTGGGCTGTCAGGCTGAGAAACCGGTCGAACTCGCCAAGACGATCTGTAGCGGACAGTGCTCCATACGCGTGGTTGTTTCCATTCACTCGTGGTGACGAAACCTTGGTCGATCGGCCAGGGGAAGAGGTGCGTCCACCAGTGGCACCGCCCGATGGCCCTTGCGCCGCACCGAACAGCGGCGATGCACTGCGTGGAGTCGCTCCTGGCGACGCACTACGCCCAGCAGGTGGGGGTGACGGAGCTCGTGGTGCGCTCGCATTACGAACAGCTCCTCCTCTAGTCGCTGCAGATGGAGATGGAGCACGCGGAGTAGCTTGACCTGGTGACGCGCTTCTCTTCTGAGCATCAGTCGCTGGTCGTTGCAACGGTCGACGCGGGCTCTCAGTCACTTCGATAAACGTGTCGTCGCCTGTCGTGGATCCTTGACGCTTGCTCACTGAACGCTGACGAATCGCGCTCACATTGTCGGCACGAATCGCTTTCGAAGGCGTGCTGCCATACTTTCGCACCATCGCCTTGCTGATCGTGGCGTGGGGCTTCTCCTTGATGAGCAAGCTTCTCGCCTGCGTCGTGGGAACATCGACAAGCTCTTCCATCCGCTCTTCCCTATTTAATAGACACAACAACTCTGATGAGCAGAAAGCCAAAACCCCGATAGACAACAACTGTAGACGTACCAAACGTCACAGAACGAGCAGAATGTCTGACGACACGCGGGGCGTACGAGGTTTGACGGATCGCGAAGGCCGCGGCTCATCAACTCCATCAGCTCCTTGTACGACGGCTCGACCTCGTGCTTGGGCCAGTACGTCAGCGCGATGTGGAGCTGCTCGAGCAGCAGCGCGCGCACACGCTCTATTTAACCACAGCAATATACACATTAGCCGAGTAGTGCAAGGCGAGCAGCTGCATAGAGCAAGAGTACAATACCTTGTGGGGAGTTGCGGTACATTTTGTGGATGATCTCGAGGTCGTAGCGCGAGTACTCGGACACGTCGCTGAAGAGGCGGAAGCCTGGCTCGCGGATCGCTTTGGATGACGCCTTGGCCGTGTCTGCTAGGCCCTGCAGCATCAGATTCGCCACTGGCGCGAACGCCAGACGCGTGGCCTTGACGATGCGGCCGAGCTGCTCGCACGCGTCGCTCACGAGCTTGGAGCGGATGTTGCGCAGCAACTCCTCCAGCTCCTCCTGTTCAATTCGATTCAAACGCAACAGTCAGAAACCCCGTGTAGATTCGCTAGATATATGTGCCCAAGGACTCACCGCTAGAGGCACCAAGTGGTCTTTAATCGCTTCTCGGTGGTCGTGTTCGGGCAATGCCTCGACGACATCGGCGAGTTCGGTAATGGCGTTCGACAGCTCGCTCCACTCGGCGTCGCGCTTGCCGCACGCTCGCTTGAGCTGACGCGCCTGTATCACAGTTCATCGTATAGTAACATGGAGGTGAGTATTCGTCCATTGTACACGCAAGAAGAACGAGAGGAAAGGAAACTTGCCTGTCTCGCGACGTGCTCCATGGCGGATATCTGTCGCTGTAGCGATCCACTGGGCGCCAGTGACGGCTCGTTCGACGACGCAGACACTGGTGATGACGGTACACGTGTATATATACGCGTAGATGCCGCTACCTAGTCACCTGCACGCGCGTACTCACGTCGAAGTGGCGCTTGAACACCAAGTTGCCCTTTCCTTCTGGCGATGGATCACGCGAATTGGTGAGTTGGCGCGCGCGGGGGAAATAACATTCTAAGTGCGCGCGAACTTAGTGACGTGGACTGGCCAACAGCTCCTGATTCCACCTTGGATTTGAGGTTTTATTATCGTTAAGTTCGAATTTGTAGTTGAAGAATGATGGTCTGCTCTCGGGGTTCGGGGTTCAAATAGCGAGAAAGGCGGGAGGCAGAGTGCATTGCAGTCCTTCTCATCAGATGCGATGGAATTGGTGGTGGGTTGAGCCTGGCTGGTAGCCGTCCCTTGAGACGGTCAAGCTCACGTCCAGCGTGTAGCCGCCATGACGAGGAGCCACAGCCGACATGGAGCTTCTCGGTAGGTTCTCGGCGATGATGTGGCTTGGGCCGTGGAGTCGATAGAGAGACAAGACCTGGCTGTGGCTTGCAGAGTGAAGAAGGCTGTGGCGACCTTGTGATGCACGCCCACGTCGATGGGCCGTGACGGATCGGTGAGGCGACACGTATTCTTGGTGTCGCAAGCCGTCGACTTCTTCGTCCTCCGGAATCTGCACGCTGGTGGCACCCGTCGATCGAAGAGGAAGCAAATGAAATGACTCATCGCTTTCACTTGGTGCCCCAAGGTCGAATCCACTCATCTGGGCGATCTCCAGTAGACAAATCAGCTGATCGTACGGGACCATCGTTCCTTCGAGATCAAAGACGAGCCGAGCGACGCTGTTGAACCGGAAGAAGGAGAGTTGCACGCCGAAGTCACCCAGCAGATCTCGTAGATCGTCGACGTCGATCAGTCCTGTTTTCTGAGGGTCCTCGGCGAGCAGAG
Organism: Pythium dissotocum; assembly: GCA_023336355.1. Lineage (NCBI taxonomy): Eukaryota > Oomycota > Peronosporomycetes > Pythiales > Pythiaceae > Pythium > Pythium dissotocum. Next base: position 66,060 of record JAADWY010000068.1, on the reverse strand, counting down.
CCGTTCGAAGCGCCCCGATTGCCTTACCAGTGTCGTTGAGGTGCCCAAGGATGAGCTCCACGAGCTGAGATCGCAGCTCGACCGTCTCGATGAAGTGGTCGATGACTTCACTGAGCGTCGTCACGTCCACACGCACAACGCTCGAGACGAGAGTGAAGCCCCACATGATCTTTGGCTGAAGAAACACGACGTTCACGATCGCTGGGAGGATGAGCACGATAATCATGGCGATACCCGACTTATCGTACACGTCCGCTAGCTGGAAAGCGATGCACTGGACGAACAACGCCACGCTAAACGCGTTCACCATGAGAGCCAAGACGATGACGACGTGCCATACTTCTTTGGAGAAGTGCTTGACGACCACTGGAGCTTCGTCAGAAGTAGCCTCTTCCACTCCTGCAGATCTTGTTTGTCGTTCCGGCGCATGATCTTCGATCTTACGAGATCCTCGCGAGGAACGGAGGATTTTCTTGGCACGGGAAATGAGGGCGCGTCGTCGTCCGTGTCCTTCTCGTGCTCGCTCGTTGTCTCGCACTCGAGTCATGGTCTCAATGGCATCCGAGGCCACTTCAGCACTGGCAAACTTGAGTTCATGCTGCGTGATTTCCTCGAGACACACGAGCCACTGCGACCGGCCTGTGAAATGCGTTGCGGTGGTCAAAAGATGACGGATCGCACGCTCAAAGTGCTGATGGATGGCGATGTGGACGAAGAGAATCAGCCACGAGAACGCGGCGAACGCCGGCACGAGCGCCTCGCTTTCGCTCATGTCGTCTTTCTCGCCGACCACAATTGCGATCAAGTGCATGACCCACGCCAACGCGAGCAGCATGATCCACGTCGTGACCTTGACTTCGATCATGTGTGTGATTTGGTTTTCCTGAGCTTGGCGTAAGTACTTGGCGAACGGGAATAGCTCGGGAAGACCCATCTTTTGAAGGAAGTAATGGCGGATGAGCCGCATTTGCACAAGCTCGAAGAAGTCCTGAGGACGCACTGGTTGGTTGCTCTTCTTCGTAGCCTGTGGAGCTGTTGTACTCGCCGATTCCTTGTGTTCTTGGATGATGGCGAGAAGAGCCTCCGAGCCAAGGAGCTCCGCTTTATCCCACAAGATGTTCTTTGCGCGAAGCCGAAGATACACGCAAATCGACTGCAATATCAGTGCGATGGCCAAGATGAAGACAGCGAGATCAGCGGCTTGGAACGCGATGAGCGACGGATTGTACGAGTCCAACTCGGCGACTTCCTTCAGCAGTTTGATGCAGAGGCTGATAAATCCGAGGATCATGAGCTCTGTATCCGATATGAGCCAAGCTTACATCAGTCAAATTCCCGAGGCAATTTTAGGAAGAAGTAGATAGACTAGGAAGCTTACCTCCGTAGACCTTGGTGAGCATCTCATGGTACTTTGGGTATCGCTTGAGTCCGTGCTGGAGCTTGTGGAGCAGCTTCTCGAGAATCACGATGAACACCACGACGATGCTCAGATGCAGCAGCACGCGCGCGAACTCGACGTTGTCGCCGACCTCGAACAGCGAGCCCTTGCCCATCCTACTGCCGCGTCGATACTTCAGTTGTGAGGGGGATGGTCACCACCGAGCCCGTGTCCATCGTGTTCACACGCGAGTCGCGATCAGAGAAAAGGACGGCCACGCACGCGGCGCATTTGCATTCGATAAGTTAGCCGCAGCATCCGGAGCGCGAGCAAAACTTGAGTAAAGAGCACAGTGCTCCATGTGGTGGATGGCCGGCAGTGGCCGCCGGGTGATCGCAAAGGCCATCGACTGGTTGATCCTGATGCTGCATTTGTGGTTCAGCACGCAAATACAGGCATGATTGAGACGGTGCCACCGTATTGTTTCAAAATAAGGTAGATCACAAAATAAATATTCAAAAAAAGATGTAATTATCACCAACCACCAACTAAAATGAGCTCTATCTAGCGTGTTTTGGAATTTGGTGGAAGATACGGGATGTATCCATCCGAGAAGCTCCATGCGTCCATTCAGGATCGACAGCCAGATGTCCAGTGGTGCTGAGCATGCGGCGGCATGGAAAGCGTGTGGCCTCCGTCTTGAGGATCAGCGAGATTCTAGGCTCACAACGGTCCTAGAGTCGGCGATCACTGTGTTATACGTGCGTGTGATGACCCCACTTGCTCGGTGGCTTCCTTCGGCCTTCCGCCATGCGTCCTTGCGCAAGTGGCGACTGGAAATGTCCCACGCGATTAGCATCCGTAGAGACCACGCGCTCATCAAGAGACAGCGCGAGCGGACAGTTCGCCCTCACAATGCTGTGCTGATGGATGATAATGTTCGTACTGTCTCCATAGCGTCAGGCTGATACAGTAAGGAGCTCTGTGTCTGTGTGTCTGTGTGAGTGTGGAAGCTCCTGATGTTCTACACGCCAGTCGCCATCCAGAAGACGATGCCACATATAGTAGCACACGCCGCCGACGCTGCCCTCCTGCCAACCAAGCCAACTGTAGCAGGCGACATCGCAGCCAACAGAACTACGGCGACTCGACCTTTTCTGGATCTCGACAAGCTACGCGCGGCTCAAGAAATTTAACTGGATCCTGCGTACGGACACAGACGCCTCGCTCGCTCGTGTGTACATCCAGTCCATGCAGATCGAACGTCCATTCACCAAGAAGACTGCATCCAATGCCATATCCAGTCCGTTTGACATGGCCAAGTAGCCAAGTGTGTGACACTCGACGGCTCGTCGAGATTGGGCGTCTCGACTTGCTGCCGAGTCTGTTCTGTGGCCCGAATGTGGACGCCGCCTAACGTCGCACCGTCCTCGAACGCGATTGGCGCTGCTGGCCTCAACTTCATCGAGCTGCTCAAGATCGTGCGTACGACTCCAGTTTGCCGCCTTGAAGGTCAGCAGTTTCAGTTAACGGCTACTCTTGTCAACGTGGTCCATCGCCCTCAACTGACATCTTGGTCGCATTCGCACTTGTGGCAGTTGGTCCCGCGTTTGGTTGGGCGTCTGCACTTCTGTGGTCATTATCACTTCTGCTTCCAGTGCTGAACGCAATGGCGAGCCAACAACCGTACGAGTCGGAGTTGTTTGGCGATGTGGCCGCAGCAGGCGGTAAGCTTACACGCTTTGGGTACGAGTGGCGTGAACGCACTTATGGCCACGTAGCCGTCAAGATCGAGTGGGATGATAAGGGCAATAGTTCGCTAGCGGCAGAACCAGTGACGACAATCGACCACCCCATCTTCAAAGAGCGCTACGTGTCGTCACAGACCGTGTCATGGTTCAAGCTAAAGCTCGGCGAGTACTTCACACAATTACGCTTTCGGGAGTCCGCCTCCGGGACCCGAATCACCGCGCGATCCTTCCAGACCAACATGCGTCGCTCCCTGTGGTACGGGTCTGCCGAAGGAACAGAGCGCACGGCCACTGCACCACCAGAGTTCTACATCCACACGATCCATGGATCTCACCAAGGCGGGGTCTGCTGGAATCTCGGTGCGTACTTTGTACCGCTCTCCCTTCGCGTGACGACGATCCGTGAAGTGTGGGTCGTCGATTCCAGGTTCATTGGAAGCCAGGCTTGCAACAGGGAGTCCAAGTACTACTGCTATTGCTCGACGGGCGCGATCCATGCGATCGTCGTCAGCTCCAAGGTGTTGCGATTCTCGATCCGCTGATGTAGCAACGGTACTTGGCCGTGACGAAGCCTCCTCTTGGCCCAGGCCGCAACGTGGTGGTTCTCGCAGACGACGAGCTCGTCACTGCGCTTCGAGCGTGCGTGGTGAATGACCGAGTATCGGCGATCCAGTTTCAGACGACGCTGGGCTCCACCGAGTGGTTTGGTCACCGTCCTGGTCCACGAGATGTGGTGGAGACGAGGAGTATGACCCGAGATGAGCCAACAGCGACCCACATTGGCGGGATCGTTGGTATGCATGGCCCAGACCACATCAAGTCGATCGGCGTCGAGTTCTACAAGCAAATGTGAAGAGCTCGATGTCTCTGTGTGTCTGTGAGTGTGGTATAGAAGATAGGGAATGCGTGGTGTTTGAATTGCAATTGGCAAAATTCGGTCCCGTTGTGGGTTGGTTTTATAGGGTGATGGCACAGTGGTCGCACGACACGGTTCGACAGATATAAGCTAATAGCGGAGGCTGGGGAGTGGCTATTTACTCCTTCTTGGCGTAGAACAGGCCCCACTTCTGGTCGCCCTCAGCGCAGCGCACGAGCTTGGCCTTCCAGCCAGAGACAATGTCCTCAAAGTCCTCCTCGGACGTCTCCTTGATGAACTCGTCCTTGTTGATGAGCGTGCGCTCGAGCTCTTCCTTGAGCACTTCGACAAAGTGCTCGGTGCGGTCCTCGGCGACGACTTCCTTGAAGCCCACGCTCTCGAGCACGCCGCCGTACTGCGATGGCGACAGCAAGTGGTACCCACGGCTCTTGACGTAGGCCTCAAAGTGCGGTGTGCCGGCCTGCTCGCCGCGGCAGTAGTCCGAGATGAGCACGCGGCCTCCTGGCTTGAGCCAGCGGAAGAACTTGGCAAACAGCGCCTTCTTGTCCGCGATATGCAGGATCGTATCACGCGAGTACACAACGTCGAACGACTCGGCCGGGTATTCTCGTTGCGTGGCGTCGCAGATCTCAAACTCGACGTCAATCTGGGGCGTCTTCATGGACGCCTCCACTGCTCGGTGGACCATGTTGGTCGACAGGTCAATACCCACGACCGACACGCCAAACTGGCGCGCCATGTAAAAGTTGCCTCCGCCGATGCCGCAGCCCACGTCGAGCACACGCTCGCCGCGCTTGAGGTTGAGCTTCTCCACGAACTCGGTCGTCGTGGACTGGCCGCCCGTGCTCACGTAGCCTTCGCCGAAGATTTTCTCGTACCGCGTGATGCTCTTGTTGGAGTACTGCTGCTCGTCCAGAAACTTCTGGAACGTCGCAATGGACTCGCGCGAGCCTTCCTTGACCTGCTTGACGTACGAGAAGCACACCTGGCCGTTGTTCTTCTTGATCTTGCGGTACACCGAGATGCTGCTGGACGACTCGAGCTGCAAGAAGCCGACTTCGTTGCCGCTCTGTTCCTCCGAGATGACCGAACCAAAGGCACTCACGTAGAAGCTCGGATGGCGGTAGTACGTCGGGTTGGCGCCGCGCTTGACGTCGCCGGACTGGCGGAAGCACGACTCGCGGAAGAAGATCTTGCCGCCCGGACGCAGCCACTTGACGGCCTTCTGCGCGAAGCGCTTGACCTCGTCGTCGCTCAGGTACATGAAGATCCAGTTGGAGAAGATGACGTCGAACGAGTGCGGCTCGCATTCCAGCTCGCAGACATCCTGGCACAGAAAGTCAATGTTGCCGAAGTGGCTGTTGGCCTCGATGTTGGCCTTGTGGAAGTCCTCGATGAACTCGACGGCGACGATCGACTTGGCCTTGGCCGCGAGGATGCCCGTGTAGCGGCCGATGCCGGCGGCGAGTTCCAGCACGTCCTTGCCCTCCATGTTCGGCGCCTTCTCCAGGATCTCCGGACGCTCCAGCTCGTGCAGAGTGCGCGCGTTGGTGTCCAGCATCATGGTCTCGATGCTCGTGTTGGCCGAGTGCTCCTCCCAGTACGACTTCATCGCATGGCGCGTCTCGTCGAGCGTCATCTAATACACAGAATCCATCATAATCATGCCCGTTAGAGGTGGCTTATTGAAAGAAATGTTGGCGCAAACGCCAACAAAGGCAACGTCCGACGTACGGTTGTGTTGGAATGTGTTGGTTCTTGTTGGCTGGTCTTCAAAAATGAAAATGATCCAACGTTGTGGTTTCCAACGTTGGTGCCGACGTTGGTGTGTTGGTTGCGTTGGCGATTTCTTGTTGGCCGGACAGAAGGGAACCTTGCAGGGACCTCAGGTTGCAGCGAGTCTGGTCGCCAGCTGGCTGCCAACTTTTCAGGCGCGCTGCGTCACAGACTGCCGTCAAAACACTTGTAAACCTCGCAAACGAGGTTATTTGTCACGGACAACATTTCACTTAAACGAACACAGCATACAAACAACAAGTTAATTGTTGCCAGAAGGTTCCTAACAAAGATTTGATGACGGAGGGGAGAGGGGCTAGGTGGACGTCGCTGATGACATGCAAACCCCCACGACAGAAACGCGCGCTCAAACACGCGGACCCACGGGTCTAAACATAATTGTTCATGAGCTTAGCTGCAGATCATTCCATACTTGCGCAAGCAAGTACAGCGTACTCCACATCAGTAGCTTGACCGCAAATATTTTAAACATGATCCGCCGTTCCACGCGGCCGCACGCATTCCTCCTCACCATACTAAGTCCAAGTTCTCACACGTCACATACCCCCTGCATGTGGACGAATGGGTTTGCTGTTGGGGAAGGTTCAAGCAGACGCTTCATGGAACATGAAGCTCCTTGCGAATGGCCGCCCGCTGCCTTCATGCAGCTTCAAGCAGCCTGCAGACGAAGGAGAGATGCGAACAGAATCTGAGAATGGGAGGCCGTCCTTACCAACTGCATGCACCCACTCGCCGCTTCAAGTTGAACGTGTGCACGGACGAAAAAAGAATCTCGCTCCGTAATCAGCGTTTAGCTGCAGACGAAAATGGGATCATGGATCGTCAATGGACAGTACGACCGTCGTACTACTTCGTACTGTATGTACTAGTAGTAGTGGCCAGAGGAAGCCTGAGTTCAAGTATTCAATGAGTGCGGTATTCATGGGAAAATCTGTGACAACTGACGAGTCGCCAATGAGCGAGCGGCTCTCGGCCAGCACACGCGTCAATGGAACACCTCGGCGAACACGTCGACGCTATTAGTCGCTTGCGATTCCGATTGGCACGCGACGGCGCTCTTGATGGCGCTCGTGGCGGCGCGTGAGCCGCTCACGAACATGGCCTGCGGGTGCCAGCAGCGCGCCGTCCAGTCGCCCACAACGCGCGTCCACTGCGGCCGCGACCCGTCGCAATTGTGGATCTCTAGTCCCCACGTAGTAGGATCAATGGCTGGTAGAGAAGCAGGAGCATCCTCACAGGACGAAGAGGACGGCTTTGTCATGTACACGTGGAGGTCGAGCGCGTGACGCGCCGCTGGCAAAACGTCGCGGAACTCGAGCAGCAGCTCTGCCAGCCAGTGGATGCTGTCGGGCTCACGGACGACCCACACGAGCGCGATCTCACGAGGAGCCGTGTGGGTGAAGATACCAGCGCGGTGGAGTTTAAACAGGCGACGCCACGCGTGGAGCTCGTGGCGTAAGATGGAGAGGAAGGGCGAGACGCCGACGCCCAGTGCGATGAGCGCCACGCGGTCGTAGTGCGAGTACTGGATCGTGGGCGTGCCGAAGGGCCCGTCGATGCGAGCAGCTACGGTGGCTGGGACGAGAAAGGCGTCGTTGTGAGGGACGGAGCTGCTTGTGGAGAGAGAGGAGAGTTGTGTGAGAAGGGAGGTTGTCCAGTCGCCGACGATGCGTATGCGCAGTTCGATGAGCGCGTCGTCCTGGCACGACGCGACGCTGAAGGGATGCCACTCGATAGCGGAGACCGTGGGCACCTGCAGGTAGACGAACTAATAAGACAACGGTGTTAGAAAGACTGTGGCGTTTGAATAGGATATAGAGAGCTCACCATGCCAGGCTGGAAGCACCGCTGGAACCGCGGCGTCTTGGTCAGGTAGAGGCTCAGTGTCGTCGTCGGCTTGGAGGTGTTAGTGGTGGTGCTGTGGATGCCGAAGCTGACGATGGTGGAGGCCGTGCTAGAGCTCAGGCGACTGCGACGCTCGACGGCGTAGACGGTGATGGCTGGCAGCAGCCACAGCGGCGCCTGGAAGCGGCTCGACCACTGCGCAGCGCCGTGGATCTACCAGCAGAGACTCGGTTAGTACTACGAAGCTCACGGTATTAGGGCTCTTGTAGTGGACTCACCAGAAGCAGAGTCACTAGGGGTACGAGCACGACGCAGTGGACTCTCGCGAAGGCCTGGAAGTACCGACGACGCACACTCGCGATACAGAACGGCAGTAGCAGCACCACACACAGCAGCATGATGGCACCCGTCCACAGTGGCAGCTTCAGCAGCAAACGCCATGCTGACGCCTGATCTCGCAGCTCGTGGGTCTCACGTTTCGCCAGTCGCGACGCCTGCCACTCTTCTGGCTCACAGGCTCTCGCTTCCACAATGATAGCAGCCCAGGCGATTGAATGGACCAGCGAAGACACAATTACCATACTTCCAGTGAGCACGTGGAACGCACGGCTCATTTCCATCGGCCTCTGGGCGAGGGTCGCACCTGAAGACGACTGTGGGGACCAGCCACGCAGGCGGTCGAGCACGCGGTGGCACACCGACAGCAGCGTGAGCACGACGTTCAGCATCACGACCTCAGTGCTTCCCTTGGCGATGGCTGGTGCGAGTCCCACGCACGGATCATGCGGATACTCGTGGGAGCGAAGCCAAAACACGAGCGCGTTCCCAGTAGTGTACACACTCAGCCAGAAGAGGTCGACGCAGTAGCGAGTCCACAGGCTCGTCAGCGTCCAGTGAAGGGTACCAGGCGAGGACTCGGAAGCTAGCACGACCCATGGGCTGCTGGCTTGGACAGTGGTGCTGTGGGGAGGATCTGCCGGGGACATGGAGGATCAAAGACTGAGCAGACGCAGAGATCATCAGGCATAGAGGAGCCTCTAGTCCTAGAAGGTGCAGCCCTTCATGCTGAAGCAAATTCCCACGAAACGCGACCTGAGGTGGGCTTTGCATCGTCCGTCCATCAGCCAGACATCACGGACCAACCAGCCACGCGTGACGCGCATCAATCCGTCACTCAACAAGTAACAATCTAATGCGTCGCACTCTATTTTGTAGCCACTTTTACAAGACTCGATGCCTTCTTCTGTATGTGCGTAGTTGTATTTCCTGTCGACTTGATACACGCGTGTAGTGTAGTACTTACGAGGCTGCCGTGGCGGTCGACTTCATCGTCGGCTGCAGCAGCTTGGCGGCTTCTTCTTCAAACTCCTTCTCGATCCGAGCGATCACTTCGCGACGTCGCTGCTCCAATGCCTCCAGCTTCTCGACCATGTCGTGGGAGATCGTCGCAATAGGCGGAGGACTGCCCACTGGACACAGCTCTAGGTTGTTGTCCTCTGGCGAGCCGTCACTCAGCGTCTCAGGCTTGGACTCGTCCTGTTGCGGTTGTTGTGACAGCTTCAGTTCCGCCATCTCCTCCAGTTGTCGCTCGGCTTCTCGTAGTCGATATTGGAGATCGCGGTGCACGGCTTCGGTCCACGCACGGCCCGCACGATCCGCTAGCGTCGACGGGTCATGACGCAGGTAGTACCGCGACCAAAACTGCAGTGCTCGCGACCAGGCACACGGCAGCAGCACCTCGTCGTCCTCGGGCTCTTCCTCCACGAAGCCAGAGGATCCGACCACCGACCGGCTCAGCTCGCTTGGGTCTGTCAACGAACCCACAGCCACCGTAGGAAACGTGGTTGTTGTTGGGGTCTGCGAGCCGCGACGAGCCGATGGAAACAGTGCTGGTTCAGACGGAGACAGTGACTGTGATGGTCGCGCTGGAGACAGCAGAGCTGGTTGGATGGGGATCCGGATCGGAGCCGACGTCGCGCCGCCCGTGCTGGCTGGAGCTGGCTGCTGAGCGGACGGGAATAGCGTCATAGCACTTGTAGGAGACTCATCATCTTCATCCCTCTCATCTCTCACGGACGCCGTTCCATTGCCATTTGAAGCCAGCAACTGGTTGAGATCCGAGGCGCCGCCTTGGTCCAGCAGCTGCGGCGGGACGTCACTCAACGACAACGCGGTGGTCCTGCGTGGAGGGATGTAGAACGGGTTCGTGATGTCATTACGGTCCAGCGTCGCGACGTACGTCCACAGGGAGATCGTCGGGTGCTTGGCTTCCGACTCGCGGCGTTGGCGTTCCGAGTCGTACAGGAACGTACCAAAGCGACACGAGTAGAGATGGTCGAGCAGCAGCATCAGAAACGGCTCGTTGAACTCGAACGCGCTCGGAAACTGGCGGTAAACCTGCCACACACAGTCGATAAACTGCAAAAACACGGGCGAAATGTCATGGGACGAGCTCGGGTTGATGCCGTGGGCCGACCTGTCGCGGAACTTGTGGCCAAAGCTGCACCACTCCTTCTCGACCAGCACTTGGAAGCCCGTGATCGTGCGGTAGTACGGGTCTAGCATGAGCTGCGCGAGCGATGTGAGCTGCGGCGTGCGGTCCCATCCATCACTGCAGTGGACCAGCACGCTCGACTTCTGGTCCTTGACAATGCGAACGATCTCCACTGCCGAGTCCAGGATCTTGGAGATGTGCTCGATCCACCGCGACGAGCCCAAGTGCTCGACCCACTTGTCCGTGGGCTTGTGGATACACAGATCCAGCAGCTTGGTGTAGCTCTTGCGCATCGTGTGGATGTTCTCGATGCCCATGAAGATGAGCTTGCACTCGGTCAGGATCAGCGACGGATCGATCGTCGACGGGTCCGCTGGCCTGAACACACGGTCGCTGACAGTAGACGACGAGCCGTCGTCCTCATCGTCGTAGGCCGGGTCTGACACGCCCGTTCCGTTGGTCGCTGGCGGGGACGACGGCATGAACGACGCCGCCATATCCAGCGAAGACGCTGCGATCTCGGCAAACTTGGAGGTCGCTGTGGAATGCCTTGTCTCGTAGTGTTCCGTGAGCTCGTACCCTGCGCGACCCACCGTCTTCTGCGCGACGGCGTTCTTCCACGGACGTGCGTCGATAATCACGAGCTTACTGGACGACGGGTTGGCCACCGCGATGGCCTGGATGAGAAACACGTCCTTGTCACACTGGCGTTGGCCCAAACCCACGAGCGGCTGCGAGCTGCGGCAGATCACAGCGCCCGTGCGAGTATCTCGCCACGACAGAGCGGGGATCCGCTCTTTCGACCGGAACTTGGCCGCCACGGAGAGTACCGGGTCTGGGACGTTCGAGGGGACCGCCAGTAGCGAAGGGTATGTCGTACAGAGCCCGTAGTCCTTGTTGAGGGTCGTGAGTCGCCACCGCGTGCTCGCTGCGACGCCGGGGGCCGGACTCGCGCCAACGCCCATGCGTCGGAACTCGGCGGCCGCGTCGTAGACTCGCCAGCCGTCCACGGGGATCTCCAGCGCCGACAGCTCCGGGGCTAGTAAGGCCTTGGCTGTAGCTGCTGCTGAACAGCGCGCAAAGGGCTCCTGGACAGTCAGCGCCTCGCCAAAGGCGTACTGGCGGATGGCGCCGTCCGTGCCGTCGAATTGGCTGAAAGTCTGCTTGCTGATGAGCCCGTCGAAGCCGAACTGGACGTGGCGGAAGTCCTTGGTCACGATGTCCAGCATGCCGCTGTCGTCCTCGGACGAGTGCTTGCGTGCGAGTCGCTCGATCGCGCCTAGGGGAATGGCCTGGTACACGCCCTGGACGCGAGAGGAGGAGGAAGAGGAGGAGGGGTCCTCTTCGTCCACAGAGGAGGAGGAGGGTGTCACGTACGGGCTGAAGACCACGCGGAAGCTGGTCACGTACAGCGTACCGAGGCTCTGCTGCGTGTCGTGCATCAGACGACAGCGCACGTTCTCACTGCGCACTAGGAGGACTTCCCCTGGCAGCGTGTGGACGCTGACGACGGGGGCGGCACTGCCGGCTTCGGCGTCTCCTCCGTCCAAGCGGTTCTCCAGGCTCGAGCAACGCTCCTCTTCGTCTTCTTCATAGAGGAACGGCGGGTCCGCGAAGAAGTGCATCGATGCTCCCGCTCCTCTCCCCACTCCTCCTCTTCCCTTCTGCATGGACCCAGCGGAGGGGAGTGGAGGGCGGCTCAAGTCGCGCACGGTCTCACTCCGCAGCATGGCCTGACGAGTCACATGCGACCGCTGGTTCTGGTTCTGGCTGCGTCCCGACGCCTGTCTCCTCGGCCCTCCCCCTCCTCCGTGAGTCCCATTAGCGGAGGGGAAGAGGAGCTCTGCGTCGGACGCTTCGTACGCGATCTGGTCGTCACTACGCATGGAGCGCAGGCGGTGGCGCTTGTGCTGCTTGTCCTGGATCTGCTGCACGCGCATTCGCTCCTTCTCTTCGAACAGCTTCATGCGCGTGCGCTTGATGGCGTCGGCGCACTTGTTACAGACGCGCACGGGCGTGGTGATGCCCACAGACACAATGGGCATGCGCTGCTGAGTACACGCGTCGCAGAAGACGTTTCCGCAGCGGCGGCAGTGGTGACGCCGCAGCATGAGCGAGAAGCCGCTCTGGCAGCCGTAGCATCTCTCGGCGAGGCTGTCGGGCACCCACGCGACGCTGGCGCGACGAGGAGCCTGCGGTTGATGCGCGTGGAGAGGCGACGCCATGACGGAGGAAGTCGCGGCGCGAGGACTCAGCGTGAGGCTCAGGTTTATGCTCATACTCATGCTGGAGCTCAGGTGCGGAGCAGCTACGCCAGAGGAGCCAGAGGAGGAGGAGGACGGTGCGGTGGAGGAGGCGGAGGCGGAGCAGGGGACCGGGAGGAGCGAGGGGGACGCCGGAGGAGACGCGGAGGACGCACGGTCAGAGGAGGAGGAGGACAGCGCGCCCGAGATCTTGCGGCGTATAGACATCATGGTGACGAACTCGACTGGTGAAGGCTCCTTAGACCTCGGGGCGGAGCGGAGAGGAGGGGAGTGACGTCTAAAGCGGAGCGAAGTGGAGCGGGTGTGAAGTGGCGAGTCTTCCGTTGGGGAAATCGGACTTTAGGTTCAGTTTCTTCGGTGACTCGCGAGTCTAAAACGCCGTCCGGTTAGACCTGCTGGCGGGGAAAGAGATTTATTGGGGAGGAGGTTGGTGGGAGTCCGAAGAGGCAACCGGGATGAGTTGCCTTTGTCGCGGGAAGGAAGAAGAGAAGGGGAGAATGAAAGGGTACTGTATTTGGAATCCCACAGTACTTCTATAGAGTGCTGACAGATGGACGTGAATGAGGGGGGACAATTTGTCACACACACTCACTGCGACGTGATACATTGAATCTTGAAAATTCCAGTATTGTCTTAGCCTCGGCTAGCTTTGTGTCGACCATGAGAATCGACAATTCAGACTAAGGAGACTAAGCTAACTGATGATTTAACAATGTCACTATTTTCGTCACACGGTCACTATTCTTCTGTGTGCAAAGGAGCTTTTCGCAGAAAGCTTCGGCCGAACATGGCAGTTGGAGTCGCCGCCAATCCCCTTCTTCCTTCTCTTCTGTGTCATCCTCACTGTCTGCCACCGTCGTCGTGTTCCCCGCATTTCTCAATCTGCACTAGATCCGCAAGATGAAGAGCTCTCGAAGCCGCCAGCGCTCAGTATCTCTCGAGGACGAGATGTTCTCGTCTTTCACGGGCAACGCCGGCTTCGTGACGTCCCCTGCGCTGCGTTCTACACCCGTGGAGACCAACCCCGCGCCTCTAGCGTCGTATCTAGAGCAGCAAAGACAAGAGCGTGAGCTGCAGCAGCAGCGTGACAACTACGGCGACCCTACTGCGCCTGCAGACGGCGATGGAAGCGATTCCCAAGCGGATTCCGACGAAGAAGAATCGAGTTCCGACGACGAAGAGAGCTCCAGCGGCGACGAAAGCAGCAGCAGCAGCAGTGGATCCCCCAGCGACGATCAGATCCACGCGCCAGTCGCAATGCCGCCCTTGCGGTCGCGAGGCGCGTCGATGTCAGCGCCTACGACTCGTTCAAGATCGGCTTCGTCTCGCGGCATGTCCGGGGTTTTCACGTACGACGACGATGACGTCGTGGATATGAACGCGCGTGAGCAGGAGCTGCTAGTGAACATCCAGGAGCTTCAAAGGCAGCTCTCAATGGTCCAGATCCAGACCGAGAAGCCCCAGGAAGAGATCCTTCCGCCCATGGCCGACTCACGCCGTCGACTGATCATGGTCTCGAACCGCTTGCCCATTTCCTTCCAACGCAATGAAACCACGGGCGAGTGGTCGTTTAAGATGAGCTCGGGTGGTCTCGTGACGGCGCTGAACGGCATTCGAGATGAAGTGCCGTTCATTTGGATCGGCTGGCTGGGCGAAGAGATCGCCCACGAAGACCAAAACAAAGTGCGTGAAAAACTGGCCCAAGAGTTCAACTGCGTGCCGGTGTTTCTGTCCAAGGAGATCGCGTCGCGGTACTACAACGACTTCAGTAACGACATTTTGTGGCCGACGTTCCACTACGTGCCGTTGCCTTTGTTCCGTGCCGGTAGTGAAAAGAAGTTTGACTTCCGACTCTGGGACGCCTACAAGCTCGCGAACAAGCGCTTTGCCCAGGCCGTGAACCAAGTGTACCGAGAGGGCGACTACGTGTGGGTCCACGACTATCACCAAATGATGCTGCCGTCGCTACTGCGCAAGCGCCACCCCAAGTGCAAGATCGGTTGGTTCCTGCACACGCCGTTCCCATCAGCTGAGATGTATCGTTCTCTTCCGGTCGGCAAACAGATACTGGAAGGTCTCCTCGGTGCCGATCTGCTGGGCTTCCACACGTACGACTACGCGCGTCACTTTCTATCTGCGTGTGCGCGGATCCCAGGCGCCACGTCGACGCCCAAGGGCATTGAGTGGGAGGACCACTTCTCTGCGGTCGGCGTTTTTCCTATTGGCATCGATCCCGAGCATTTCGAAGGCATCCTGGCAACAAACGAGACCCAGCAGCGGATCAAAGAACTCACGGAGAAGTTCAAAGGCTGCAAGATCATCATTGGCGTGGATCGCATGGACTACATCAAGGGCATCCCACACAAACTGCTGGCGATGGAGCGGTTCCTATCGATGTATCCAGAACGCCGCGAGAGTGTGATCCTGGTGCAAATTGCAGTGCCGTCGCGGGAGGGCGTGATCGAGTACCAGAACCTGGCGGCGAACGTGAATGAGCTCGTGGGGCGCATCAACGGACGCTACGGTACGCTGCAGCACTCGCCTGTTCACTACATCCATCGGCCTGTGTCGCCAACGGAACTCGTGGCGCTCTACAATCTCGCTGACGTGGCATTAGTGACGTCGCTCCGCGACGGTATGAACCTCGTCAGCCACGAGTACGTCATGTGCCAGAACCAGCCATGCGAGCCGCACCGTGAAGGCCCCGGCGTGCTCATCCTCAGCGAGTTTGCGGGCTCTGCACAGTCGCTTTCAGGCGCGATCCGAGTGAACCCTTGGAACACAAGTGAAATCGCAACGGCGCTCGAGTATGCACTTACACTGCCTCTCATGGAGCGAGAGTACCGCCAGACAAACTTGCATCGGTACGTGAAGACCCACACGGCGAGCTTCTGGGGAAAGAGCTTCTTGTCAGATCTCGAGTACACTGTGTCGCGGCCGTCGTCGTCTCGCAAGCTCGTGAAGCTCCCAGCGATGGATGTGATCAACGCCTACGCGCGTAGCAAACGCCGTATGATCGTGCTGGACTACGAAGGCACTCTACTCGACGAGGCCCACCAGCGTGCGACCATTGCGCCGCCCAAGCCGTTTGTGAAGCGCATCATTGAGAGCCTCGCAGCCGACAAGAAGAACACGGTGCTACTGGTGAGCGGCCACGAACGCGGCGTGATCGGAAGCTGGCTGAACGACCGCCGCATTGGCGTCGTGGCCGAGTCCGGGTACTTCTACCGTCTGCCACACACGGACGAGTGGGAGATGATGGCTGAAGACCACGATCCGTCCTGGAAGAAGGTCGTGCGGCCCATCATGCAGTACTTTACCGAGCGGACACCGGGCAGCTTCATCGAAACCAAGGAGAGCTCACTCACGTGGCACTATGGTGAGACCGACCCGATCTTCGGCCCCATGCAAGCCAGAGACATGCAAGTAAACCTCGAAGACGTGCTGTGCTCGCTTCCCCTAGAAGTGCTCCAGGGTACCAACAACATGGAAGTGCGGCTCCAAGGTATCACCAAGACGGTGATCATTGACGAGATCCTCAAGCTGTACGAGCAGCAGCAGAGACCGCTGTCGCCTGCGACTGTGGGGCTCACGAGAGGCAACAAGTCGCCGACGGCGCTGCCACAGATCGACTTCGTGTTTTGTGCGGGCAACGGCCTGGAGGACGATGATTTGTTCACGTTCTTCCAGGAACACCACGACCACGCCCAGCAGGCCACGACCCGAAGCCAGGAGGCTGCAGCGGCTGCTGGTGCTGCTGCTACTGCGGCCGCCACGCCGTCACTACTCACGTCGCTTCCTCCAGGAGTGGCTCGTCCGGTGGTTACGATCCCCCCATCCCCACCGGAGCCGGTAACCCCGACAGCGGAGATGCGGAGTCCGCTGAAGGGATCAGCAGCATTGAGCAAGAAGGCGAGCGTGTACACGTGCCACATTGGTGCCAACAAGACCGAGGTACGCTGTGGAGTGATTGATGAAGCTGTGAGTATTTTGATGGAGTTGTGGACTGATCGAGTGTTGTGGTGTTTGTAGGCGATGTACTACTTGGAGAGACCGAGTGATCTTGTGCGCGTGCTTCGATGTGAGTGATTGATGTTTGTTTTTGTGCTGTTCATCGGGAACCTGGTGACTGATTGATGGACTGTGTGGTTACAGCGTTGTCGGCACAGAGTCGGGAAGGTTACGTTGCCCCGGATCCAGCAACAGGGGATGCAGCAGCGGCCTTGGAGTTGGCGGGGTCGTCACCTCCGCCAGCTTCAACATCGCCTCCTCCACCGTAACCGAAGCGTAACCTAGTTTCTCAGATCTATCTCAACTCTTTTCTCAGATCTCCACGTCAATTTCAGCTGGGAGTTTCAGGTCGGACTTTCAGTCAGCCTGTAAAACCCATCATAGCGTGTGACTGAGGTCGCTGGGTTGTTGGGTTATCGCTGGGTTGTGTCCGCCATAAACAATCCAATTGTGTTCAGGTTCCCATGCGGGATTTCGTCAACGTTCGCCCACGTGGTTACGTAACCTTCTGGCCTTCTGTACGCGTGTGATTGGCTCATATGGTGCTCGCTGAGACCGTACGGCCCAATCAAATGGCAGTCCATCGATCAAGTGGCTAGGGTCTAACCGAACGTCGATGCTGTCCACCATCCAAATTTAGATATTTATCGGTTCCCACAGGACATAGCCCCACTTCTTGCCGGGCTTGTCTGCAGCTTTCTTACTCTGTATGCGTTTGCACAGGTAAAAACGCGTGCCCGAGCCGGCGTGGCGCGTGCACCGCCTGGCCTGATGGAAGATGCTTGCCGGCGAACTGATTGCACCGAACATCACGCCTGTACTTCCCGATCCTGGACTGACGGTAGAGAAAGCCACAGGCAGTAGAAGCGAGCATCCATCAAACGACGCCACGCCCACACACGCCCATCTACGCTTTTCCCACACCAGCATCAAACGCACCGCCGGCATCAGAACTGCATTTGCGCTCGTTTGATCAAGTCTTCAAGCCAGTCCACTCGACTCCATCAATCAAACATCCAACGAAAATGTGCCCGCTCCGATACATTCTGCTGTTCCTGTCGCTGCTGGTCGCGATGATCGGCCTCACGCAGGCGATGAACGAGCAGGAGCAGATCTCGGGCTACGTGCAGGAGGAAGAGGAGGAGTACAACGAAGAAGGCGAGCTCATCGCCAAGCCAGCGCGTCAGCAGAAGACCGCCATGCGCACGCTCGTCGACATGCTCAACGGCAAGTACCTGTACGACGCCTGGAAGGCCACGCAGCTCCGAATCAAGACCGAATAAATACGAAGGCGTCTCTTCGCTTCCACGTTTGCGTGTGATGATGGCCGTGCGTATGGGCCCATGCTTGCGTCGGCGTCACGCGTGCGACCCCACAGTTTTGTACACATACAAGTTCAGCGCCTCTAACGTGGCGCATTTCCCAACGAAAGCATTCTTGAGGCCACGATGAATGTGGTATAGCAGTATATATCAACAATATCACTTCGAGAAGATGGTGCGTAATAATAGTAATGTGATACCACGGCATCGGGTCCAAGGACCCAGAGAATACACTTTGCCTTTTGCCTGGCCGCTTTGCTTGGTCCAAATTTCAATAAATTACAGTTCTGTGACCTCAAATCACTGACACGATCTCCACTATGGGAACGTGGGTTCAACAGAAAAGAATCGTGACGGACCTCGTCACCCCCGATCCTCTCGAGTTGAAAGTGCAGCCAAGCACACCAGAATACACACCCAAAGAGCATAGTAGCGATGGTATCACCATTCCGCTTGTTCTACGAGCTCCGCACTCCATTCAGGGGACCCCCGCGGAAATTTTGATGCAAATGCTGTCTAAGTCTATCGGACATATAACTTCTAGAAAACTATCGCATGAGGGTTCCAGTCGCTCGGAAGGAACACATATTGGCTCACCTTGGACAGTGGACTGTCGGTGCTGTCCACCCGATACCGAAAATCTCCGAGTTCATGGAGCGCCTCGGTGGATGCACCAAAACGGGGAAGGTCTTTTGGCGTGAAGAGGAAAAGCAGATTGCGTCGCTGCTACTGCACGGGTGGCTGGAGCCACTCAGCGACTACAAGAACATGAAAAGCATCGTCGTAGGCTCGCCCGGCGTGGGTAAGTCGACGATGCTATGCCTCCTGGCATTTTACGTCGTGTTCACATGCAAGAAGAGCGTCCTCGTCTACCGAAAACTGCTCAAGGACGATCCTTTCGAACTGCCTATTCTACATGAGCCTTGAAGAGGATCGCTTCGTGAACTTCTCAGTGGAGAACTGTTCGAAGCAAACAGCCGCCTCCATCTACAGCGAGCTACGCCGACAACCTCGCAGCTCCGACGTCTGGTTGTTTCTCGACGGGTTAATTTATTTATTCAGACATCCCCGAACGACTCGACGTTCAAGATGCTGGCAACCTCGCAGCAAGCGGATCTCAAGTCGCAGGCGGCAGAGCACGCGTATTGCTGTCTGCACCCATGTTGGAAGAAAACCGATCTCGTGGCATTTGCCGCATCCGTCTGCGGCTGGGATGAGGAAACGGCGGAAGAGAGATTCTTTTATGCTGGAGGAAGCGTTCGTGAGTGTACTCGTACGACCGTGGACCAGATCAAGAATTTAGTGTTTGCTGCAACGACGAAGGTGGAAGATTCATCGCTCTTTCTGTCGAAGAACGGGGCCGTTATGACGGGTCCGAGCCAAGTTGATAGGTTGCGCAGAACGTTTGTCCACGACGCATACGTCCCCCACCACTATCTCTTCATGCAAAATTGGGTCCAAGTCGTTGACTCGGAATTCGCCATTCCACTGCTCCTCGATCGGCTCCGTGCTTCAACTGTGCAGCGACTTTTTCAGTGGGCACGAGCTGGAGGTCCGCAGTACGCGTCACTAGCTGGAAGTCTCTTCGAGATCCTGGTCCATCGTCTCGCTGCCGAGGGTGCATTGTGCCTCACCGCATCTTCATACCACCAGCTTCCGCTTCGCCAAAAACCGACCGAGTCTTCGACTTCCACTCGCTATGTTTGCAAAGCGGGCATGCTGTACGATCGGGGACAGCGACTGATTACGAGTCTGCGCTGCGGAAGTGGCGAGATAATGACTCGTCGTCGTATTGGTTTCCGGCGTGCCACGATTTCCCGAATATTGATAGCATCGTCAAGTTGAAGACTGACGAGCGTGGCGGTGAAGCTGGAGACAAGAGCAAGAAGGCTGTTTGCGTGGCATATCTTCAGGTCACGGTTGGCTCCAAGCACTCGATTGATGGCGAGCAACTGAAGATCATGAACGCAATCTTTCACCCGACCGCGGCCGATAAAAAGCTCGCTCCGATCAACGTGGCGGTGTGCCCTAGCGAGGCGGACTGCCGCGAGCTGGCATTGTTGTCCCTTCCTGCTGTAGTCCATGCACAAAAGCAGTGTGACGTCTATGTTGGCTTTGCCGAAGAGCGAGATCTTGCGATTGCAGCAGACGCACCACTCGCAAGCATCAAGGAAGAGTCGACACCCGAGAGCCCGACGTACAACGCCGTTCGGAACAGAGAACTGCAACATGAACTTGTGAAGGGGGGAGGAGGAAACACGAGCCTGAGACGTCGTGCGTTCTAGTATCGAGAGCTTTGGCGCACGAGTGATCGCACGGAGCCCACTCTGGTTGGAGCTGCTGATTGGTGACCAAGACGACGCTTGGCCGCGCCAGTGATGTTTCCGTAGTGATTGATGCATGAACTGGGCGTTTTGATTTTGAATGTAGCAAAACATCAGCACAGGGTTCATCCACTAACACAAATTGGGAGCATCAACACCATACACATCATCGGATGTCTAAAAGCTTGTGTATGTATGAATGATTACGTCGGACGCTGGCACACGTTGCCCGAGTTCATGACCAGCGGCTCGGCCGCCGACTTCTCCGTGAGCGGCGTGAGCTCTTCGTCCTTGCGCATGGCGCTGCGCTGTGGGTCTGTGAGTTCCACTTCGAAGCGCGGCGCGCCCGTGGCTGGGTCCTGCGACTTCTGGCGGCCCTGGACGATGTTGTGGAGCAGCATGCTCTCGGCTTCGTCGATGCTCTTGAGCATTTCGTGGATCGACTCTTCATCTTGGACGTCGCGGTTCGCCAGGAAGTTCTCGCGCAGCGCGACACGCGCCTGTCCGATCGCGTACAGATCACCGCGGAAGGTCTCGTGGCTCGCGCGCAGCAAGCGGCGGTAGCCGCCTAGCACTTGTGTTCGCAGGCTCATTTTCGTCGGCAAGGTTTACCGTAACGTGGGAAAATGGCGCAGGTGGACCACAGGATTTGGTCCAACACCAACTATGATGTTGCACGAAGGTATGGCCCACTTTTTTGTTGGATATTAGCGTGGTCCACGCTAACATTCTTCAGAAAGCCTCACAAGAGTGACGTCGCTGCGTGCCACCGTATAGCTTCACTTGTGCAGTGACATCATCGACGGCCACGTTGACACGAAGTTTTGTACCTTTGTATCCTCGAGCCAAAATCAACTCACTCGCTCCATCAGTCACTGACGGAAGAACACCAAGTGCTCAGTCCATCAATCACTCGTCCGTGCATCAATCAATTGATTGATCTGATCAATATGGAGGACATCTTCACCGAGCTGCAGGAGGAGCCGCGCGTGGTCGTGCTGCTGGCGACCGTGTTCGCCATCGCCGCTGGCGTGTCGTACCTGATCATCAGCTTCATGGAGCGTGGCTCGCCCATTACGCTCAAGCTGTCGATGCGTGAGGGTGCGCAGCCTATCTCGGTCCACCTGCCGCTGATCGAGAAGGAGTCGCTGTCCCACGACACGCGCCGCTTCCGCTTCGGTCTGCCGAGCAAGCGCCACATTCTGGGTCTGCCTGTGGGCCAGCACATCTCGCTGCGCTACACGGACAGCGAGGGCAAGCTCGTGATGCGCTCGTACACGCCAGTGAGCTCGGACGACGTCAAGGGCTACGTGGACCTCGTGATCAAGGTGTACTTCAAGGACGTGCACCCAAAGTTCCCAGAGGGCGGCAAGATGTCCCAGTACCTCGAGAGCCTCAAGATCGGCGACACAATTGAGGTCTCGGGCCCTAAGGGCAAGCTCTCGTACGTCGGCAAGGGCGAGTTCCAGATCAAGCACCGCGTGCGCGACCCAGAACCGGAGATTCGCCGCGCCAAGAAGATCGGCATGATCGCGGGCGGCACGGGCATCACGCCCATGCTCCAGGTCATCCGTCGCGCGCTCCAGGACGCCAAGTACGTTCATCACTCACTCCTTTCATGCTGCGTTTGATGCTCCACAGCGGACTAACTGATTGATGTTGATGTTCTTTGATTGATGTAGTGACAAGACCGAGTTCTACTTGCTGTTCGCCAACCAGACCGAGGAGGACATCCTCTGCCGTGAGGAGATCGACGCCATGGCGCGCGACCACGACAACGTCCACGTGTGGTACACCATCGACCGCGACGCCAGCGCCGACTGGAAGTACTCGGTCGGCTGGGTCAACGCCGCCATGATCAAGGAGCACTTCCCAGCGGCCTCGCCTGACGTGCAGATCTTCATGTGCGGCCCTCCACCAATGCTCAAGTTCGCCGTCGTGCCGGCGCTCGAGGAGCTCGGCTACGCCGCCAACCAGCAGTTCAGCTTCTAGACATTTGCGAGCTTTTCGTAGCATCCATCAATCAATCAGACGGTTGATTCCTAAAGAAATCAAAAGACAAAAATGCGAATCGCCATTACACCGACTAGCCAACTCGAAGAGCTACTTCTTCTTCGCAGGCGACAGCGTCTGGCGTTGCGGCATCGACGCCATGCTGAACCGTGCGCCTCCTGCGCCACCAACGCCGTCGCCGTCGTCGTCGTCCGAGTCGTTGAGTGTGTCCTTCGTCTTCTTCTTCACCGTACGCTTCTTCTTCTTGTCCTGGGCCAGCAGCACTTGGTTGGACGCTCGCTTGACCCTTTCGCGACTGAGTGCCTCCTCGTTGTCGTCCATCAGCAGACCGGCGTTGGCCAGCTCGTCGTTCTCCATTTCCTCGCCTGTGAGCTCGCCAGGCAATGGGATTCGCTGGTTGTACGGTCGAGCCAGCAGCATCTCCGTATCAGAGACCTCCGGTAGTGTACTCGCCGTCGCACCAGTCGCAGATACTGCAATGCTTGAGCTTCTGCGCACGAGACCGCCTCCTTCTCGTCGCTTTTGAGACGCTACGGCCGCGGCTCCGCTTCCTGCAGCAGCTAATGCCGCCGCTCCTCCGCCTAAAGCTCCCCCGGCTGCAGACACGACCTTGACTTGATTGAGCAACCGAGCCAGTGTCATCTCGCTCTCCTGGAGCGCGTCCACGATGGTCTCGTCCGTCACGATCACGACCTGGTCGTCGTCTCGCACACTCTCGAGCTTGTCCACGAGATGCTCGACGCCTGCCTTGACGCTGATCAGCACCTTGGCCAGTCGCTCGTACTTGAGTTTAGCGCGTTCGAGCTTGGCCGTGGCGAGCGCCAAGTTCTGTTCGTGGTCGTCGACCATCTTACGGCGGTGGCCGCCACCAGAGCCGCTGTACTTGAGCTCCTCGACTCGTGCCTTGAGTGCTGTGTGTTCTGCCTGAAGATGCTCCAGTCGTGTTTGGTTTTCTTTCGACAGGTTGATGAGGTTGTCAGTCGTGCTTTCCTGGCTCACGATCTTCTGGATCACTTCGTTGACGTCGCTCACACCTGTAGCCTCCTTGATCTTTCGGAACGCACTCTCGAAGACGTCGATCTTGCTGCGGTGTTCTATCTTCTCCTCGACGACTTGGCCTTGCTGCTTGACCATCACGGTCAACGACTGCTTGAGATGCCGCTCTTCATCCACCGACAAGTCGCCTGATTCCTTCGCAATCACATCGAGTTTGTTTTTCTCTCTCTTGTCGATGCGATTGCTCATCTCGAGCCGAATCTTCACATACTGTTGCTTCTCACGTAGCTCTTTCTCACGGTGCCGCTTTTCGTCTTCGTATTGGCCTCGTGCTTTTTCCAACTCGAGCAGAATTGATTCTCGTGCGTGGGTTGCGTCCGACGACAGCAGCACCAGCTCCTCGTAATCGTTTTCCTTTGCTGCCAGTGCTCGTTCCAGTGCCGCGAGCTGGTTGTCAAAACCGATCCGCTCTTCTTTGAGCCGCTTGACGATCTGCTCGTACGTCTTACGGATACTCTGTGCCTCGTTGAACTTGATCATCGCTTTGTCCAGTCGGTTTTCGAGCATGCGGATCTTGCGCGTCTCCGGTGTGTCTTCCAGACTCGGCTTCTTCGACTCGAGCTCCAGGTCTTTGACTTCGTCCTTGAGTTCCTCCAGCAGCGAAGACTGCGACTGCACTCGATGGCGGATTTCGTCGTGCTGCTTACGAAGCTTGTTCAACTGGGCCACGGCCTGTGCGACGTCGTCTCCTGTGTCGATGATCGACGCACCTGTAGTGACCAATGTAGACGAATTGGCTCCGCCCATGAGCCCACCACCGCCACCGCCACTTGTTCGTTTGATGTCAGCGAGCTGTTTGCGAAGGTCGCGGTTCTCGTCCTTGAGCTGGTGGATGTAGTCCTTGTTGGCTTGCTTCGTGGACTCGAGCAGATCGATATTGCTTTTCCTATCGACCTCTGTGAAAAACAAACGACACATCAAGTTAGTCTGTGAGACCACCACAACTACGCTACCAGAATCACGTACGCAGTAGCCGCATCTTGTCTCGCAGCCCGACGACCTGCTCCTCCATGCGGTGGTCATACTCCTTCTCCATGCGCTTGAGCGCATGCTCATGGCGCGTCTGCATTTGTCGCCGACTCCTTGTTGAGTTCAAACGTGTCCGATCGAAGCGAACGCCTCAATACATTCGATGCCTCCAAGAGGCTTGCCGCCCAACTCAAAATTAGAATGCGAACCGACTCGGGGTCTTCATTGGTGCCGTGCTCGCAATAGATGCTGACGGTGAAACGGCCAACGCCACTCCACACTCGCATCAGATCCTGCCAAGACACGACCGCACTTTCACATGGAAGACACGTATGGCGCTGATCACTCGCATTGAATATGCACATATGCAATAGACGTATGAATACCATCTAGATGTGTATGCTCACGAACAGCGCAGACATCGGAGCTTCGGCAAGAGCTCTACACATGCAAGACATGATCGGTGATCAGCTATCATCTCCAGCAACTTCACATTGGAAACTCACCTTGGAGCAGCTCGATTTGAATCCCGGTCAACTCGCAGCCGTAAATCGAAAGCGACTCGAGTTCTTGCAGAGCTACAGTAGCAACAACGCGTGACATCATCAGCACGGCGTCTCAACAGCAATTGACAGGCATCATAGAACCACTCACCATGTAGATGCCGAAGCGACACCGCAGAGATGCCAGTGTTCGATAAATTAAGGTGCTTGAGCTCGGTCAATGCACGCAGGCACAGCAAGCCCTTCGCGTTAATGTGTCTGCGCCATGGAACGATTCAGTAAATTCAAGTCGTTCATCCTCCACCGAAGAGTATGCCCCACGCACCTATTCTGGCTCAAGTTGAGCGTACGCAGTGATTTGACGCGCGAAAGGAGCTCCACACCACGATCCGTGATCGCGCCACTGCAGATCTCCAGTTCTTGGAGCTCCTTTAGGCCCGTCAGGTGCAAAATTCCGTTGTCGCTGATACTAATCGAAGCGCAACAGAACAGTGAGCAATCATCACAAGCTTCCTCACCACTCGTATGCAGTACCGTACTTCGTTCCAAAGAGGTCGAGGCGACGCAACTTGGCCAGGCAGGACACGTTGACCAACGACCTGTTGGTGATGCCGCTCGTGTCCATGCGCAGCGACTCGAGATCAAGCAGGCAGCTCAGGCCTTCTGAGCCAGCGTCGGTGATCTCCGTGTGTGAGATGTCGAGCTCCACCAGGCCTCGCACGCCTCTGCAGATTTGGAGAAACGCGCTATCGGTCAGGGCTGTCTCTGCCAGTGACAGCTTCTTCAAGTTCGTCAACTTGCTGACAAACTCGAATCCCCTGAAGTCCAAACACGTAGAAGCTTGTCAGCTCTGACCCTCAATCAATTCGATCAGCCTCGTGGATTCGTCGTACCTCTTCAAAATCCGACATGCTTTCAGGTCCAACTCCTCGAGATGCTCCATACTTCTCAACACACCAGACTCGGCTTCAGAAAACGCGGTTCGTGTGAGCAACAGCACACGCATGTCGGTCCACTCCGCCCTCACGGATCGAATGTCTTCGCAGTGGCGCGCATCGAAATGCTGCAGCGACTTCAGCGACGCAAGTCTTTCCATTCCTGCGTCGCTGATGTGGCGGCATCCTCGCACGATCAACGTTGTGATCGATACAAAGTGTCCGAAATGGGCGAGCGAGCCGTCACTACCATACAGAATACGGTCAATCACCCTCATCCAACGCATTCGCAATGCAAAATCTACTCACGTGATTCGGCAGTGGGCGACATCCACGTATCGAAGCGTGGGGAACGCCAACTCGGCGTCTTCAAACGCGTGGTCCGTGAGCTTCGTGCAGCGGCTCAACACCAGCGTCTCAATCTTCGATAGGCTCGTCAGGCACTTGAAGCCTTCGTCGGTCACTTCGCTGCATCCACTCTACTCACAGTCACAAGACACACAGTCGTCAGCACTCCACCTACACAATCTCGCAATAAAATACGATCGCAACGACTCACCAAATCCAAGCTTCGCAGACGAAACAGTCGTCGCAGCGCCAACAAGCTGCGGTCGTCGATATTGCGGCATCCGGCCAAGTTCAGCGCCGTCAGTCGCGACGAGCTCTGCAGAATATCAGGCACGCTCTTGCTCAGCTTCGTGCAGTCACGGAACGACGCCGACGTCAGATTCGGCAGCTCGTCCACTTGAAGCCAGCGGTCCGAGCCAAGCGATTCCAAGTTCGGGCAGTGTGAGAAGTCGATGCTCTTAATGTACTGCAGCGGCGCAATGGCAACACCGTCAAACCACGCGCTGTCGACCTCCAATTGGTGCGAGAGGTCCCATTCCTGGAACAAAAAGCGCGCCAGCAGTCGGAAATGCGGTTTCGTGAGTGCTTCGTGGTGCTTTAAATGCTTCAAAACGGCGTTTGCGACCTCTGAAGGGATACCCGTGAATCTCCATCGCGTCGTGTAGCTGTCTGGGTCGGCCACGAGGCTCGCACTGACGCGTCGTACACACAAATCCACAAGCGACAGCGGAGTCATCCTGCCGTCGCGCTCGTCTTTCGTGAAGTGGTCTCCTAGACCTTCAGGCGCCATATCCAGCAGCTTGCTCTTGCGCGTGCGGTTGCCATTCTTCTTCTTTTCGCGCTTGGACTTCTTCGGTTGGTTTCCGTTGCCATTGCCACTGGGCGAGCGTCGTGCGGGGGCCTTGTTGGCGAACGGGAACGGAAACGACACGTAGTTGGCCAGCGAGTGGTTCATACTCAGCGACTGGCGGCTTGGAAGCCGCGCGCGGCCACGCGGTGGCAGCGTGCGTTGCCGTAAGGAGAAGGAAGTTGAAGCTGGCCGTGTGGCGTGTGTTGAGCTCACGAGAGGCGCGGAGGACTCACGTTCGCGACGTACAGACGTGGAGGACGCGAAGCGCAGCGCGTCGTCTTCAAATGCAACTTGCTGGCAGCGACAGCACGCCGCCCCCATGCATATACAGCGCCAACGACGTCTGCTTGATGCTTGATGCTTTCTCTTTGTTGCCGTCGGGACGGATGGATGGACGTCACTTGTGGGAAGGGACGTGGGAAAGGAAAGTTTCCGTCAGAAAAAAGAAGAAGAGAGGAAAGTTACCGCGTGATCAAAGGGATTTGAGAAGCAAAAGGATTTGAGAAGAAATGGGAAAGAAAACACGAAAGTAAACTTCGACATGGATACTTTTCGCATTGCTGTGCAGCGGACTTCAACAAGACAGTTGGGTGATATGTGATTGAGAGGGTATATGGATTTTAACGGGTTGCCAGTATCAGAGAATGCAGTGATGTTGAAGTGACTTGTTCTTCCGATAAAGTGTGGAAGGAGATACACTTTATATGAGTGTACTGCGGGTGTTCTCCAAAGTACGAATAGCTGTTGCAGAATGTGTCACAGAGCATCGAGAACTTGGTTGCAAAGGCGGAAAACCATCTCATCAACATGCCGCAAGCACTACTCGTCTCGACCCCGTTCGGCGTGGGCTCGCTGCCCCTCAACTCCAGCACAAGCGGTGACCATGCACACGACCACACGGACACTGGCGGTGAAGACCGTGAAGGTTTCACGCGCGTTCTGTTCCCGTGGGGTCACGCGTATCTGCACAAGACTCAGATCGCGGAATCCCCCGAGTTCACATTCTACGCCATCGGCAAGGGAAAGCGCATCAAGTTTGCGCTTTCATTCCCACTCACAAGTCTGACGCAGGAACTTGTGGAGCTCGTACGCGCCAGACTCGAGCTGGATGAAGACGTGGCGGTGTCGTTGGTGCAGACCGACTCGGTGAAGAAGCACGACCTCGAGCCCGGAAAGACACTCGGCGACTGTATCATCGGCAGCAGCCCACAACATCCGATTCTGGTGCTGCAGGCACCGCTGATCCGATTCGATGCGAAGAAGTGCTCGTTCTATCTCCTCCTTCAAGAGAAGAACTCTGCCGTGGTCCAGATTGCCAAGGGGTTTGGCTCAGTGGTGGGCAACGCGGAGCTTTCTCTCGGTATCAAATACTGGGAAGTCAAGCTAGACAGCGCGCGTGGCGGCGACGGCGTTTTCATCGGCGTCGGCTCTGCGGATGTGCCTCTCAACGGCAGCCTGCTCAGTCGCGGCATCTTCTGGGGCATTTCGTGTGCGACGGGCCACAAGATCCACGACACCATCGACTACTACGCCGAACCATTCCGAGACGGAGACGTTGTTGGTCTTCTGCTGGACATGGAGCGCGGAAACCTCACGTTCTACAAGAACGGCCGCTGCCTTGGTGTCGCGTTCACCCACATCCAAACCAAGCGCCTGTGTCCGGTGTTCTCGCTCACTTTCATCGGACACAAGCTCAAACTTCTTTCTGCAGCGGCAGCTCCACTCAGCTAGCTCTTTGGCTACAATACCAGACGCTATGTCCTTGACAAGCAAGCACGACAGCCATCATCACCACCTCCTCATCTCGAGCTCCAATAGCTCAATAGCGCGTATTTATCGCTGGGAGAGTCGCATTTACCGTATTCTACCTCATTTTACCGTAAACAAGCTTCAATATTCCCATTCAGCGCTCTTCCTTTATTTCATTGGTCAATATTTCACCGTGTTCAGTGGTTTCATCCAACCAGAAGGCTTCCCTCCAACCAACACGACGATGTTCCCGTATCTGATTGGCTGATTGTGTATCACTTTACCACACGTCAACACTCGATGGCTCACTAATCGCCGAGGTTTTTCCTATTGACCTCTCAAAACCTCGGTCTCCTCGTGGCAGAGACCGTCCCATTGAGCATCTGCCGTCAAGAACGTCGACGAAAAGAGCTCTTCACTCAGGAGCTCCCTACCGACGTCTCCTCTTCCACGGGTTCTCCTTGGTCATGCTGCCGCGCCTTCGAGCTCTTCACTTCCCAACTTCCAGAGCCTCTCACAGCGCGACGACGACCCCTTCGTGCGCCAAGAGACTCCAGTCATTGCTGCAGCAAGTCCGATCCAGTAGCTCCTCTGTAAGCAACATGACCGACAACCAGACCGAACAGACCTCGTCGACGCCCGTCGCGACCTTCGCGGCCGGCTGCTTCTGGGGCGTCGAGCTCGCGTTCCAGCGCGTCGTTGGCGTGACCAAGACCACGGTGGGCTATAGCAACGGCCACAAGGAGTCGCCGACCTACAAGGAGGTGTGCACCGGCACCACGGGCCACGCCGAGGCCATCCGCATCGAGTTTGACGACAGCCGGATCAAGTACCGTGAGCTGCTTGACCTGTTCTGGAGCATCCACGACCCAACCACGCTCAACCGCCAGAAGGGTGACATCGGCACGCAGTACCGCTCGGCGATCTTCTTCCACAACGAGGACCAGGAGAAGGAGGCCAAGGCTTCGCTCGAGGCCCAGCAGAAGCTGCTCAAGGACGAGATCGTGACGCTGATCCAGCCTGCCGGCCACTTCTGGCCTGCCGAGGAGTACCACCAGCAGTACCTGGAGAAGGGCGGCCAGTGCGCCGACAAGGGCAACTCGGACAAGATCCGCTGCTACGGATAAACACACAGAGAGCTTCACTAGTCTCTCTTTTTGTATTTCTCATCCTTCTCCTGGGCGTGGCGACGCGTGAGGCGGGCGCATTCCAATCCTAACCGGTTGCAATCGCCCGCGCATGCCTTGCAACGCCTCTGATCATAGTAAAACGAGCAAAATACAACCAGTAGATTGCCTGTCCTCTCATCGTGTCTTCTTGTCAGGTAAAGCGAAATATTTCGAAGTGGCTCGAGCGAATCACTGTACTAATTACTCGCTGCCTGTGACTTTATTGACGAGCTTCTGGAAGCCGCGATTCGAGAGTCGCTTGCTGGCGGACAGCACGCGGTTCGAGAGCTTCTCGTCCTGCCAGTCCTTCCAGATGCCGTACTGCATGGTCTGAGCGTGCTTCTGGGCCGCCTCGAGCTGTTTCAACCGGTGGATCAACTGCTTGGCGGTGTCCTCGCTACAGTAGGCAAATATGACTCGAATCAATTGCTTGCGATGTAGTATAGACAACACAAAGGCCACAGAACTCACCTGCCGTTGGCATACTTGTCCACGTTCTCTGGAAGGCTCTCCGCCAGACCATTGGAGACCAATTCGTGAGCCAGGTCTCGATCAAAAGGCCACTATAGCAACAACAAAGCAACAGTCGTGAGCAAGGTGTAAGGCCTCAAAAAGACCCTACATTGACTCACTTTTCGTATGGAGATCGCGCAGGTTGCGAGCGATTCTTGGCCCTCGAACTCGGCGTTCATTCTACACGGTGGCAGTCAGTAACAACCAGCACACTGTCCTCCTGGCTATAGTCGACCGTACCGATGCATGGGCCGGATGGTCATATAGCGATGAGAAGACACAACGTTCGACCATATCCACTCATTCGCTGCCTTGTCCACCTGAATGCCAAACGCCCGCACAGCAATCAGCGGCTCAGGCTTGGTCGGGCCGCTAGTCGACAGCGTCAACGGTGGCAACGTATCTCGCAGCAGCGCACGGCGCAGGAACGGCGTGTGGTACACATAGAACACATTTGAGTCCGTCTCACTCTGGCGCACCATGCGCACGCGGATCGCCTTCCGTTGGCGGAAATACTGCGACGGGATCTCATTCACGTGGTTGAAGCGGCTCAACTGAGAAAGGCCACACCATCATTAGACAAGCGCCTTTTTCAAAAGCTACAGCGCACGATTGGAAAACGTACCACACCACTCAAGTTGACAGCCGCGTACGCAGAGCCAGCCATGACGAGGATACAGCCCACACGGACCAGCAGGAGATTGGAATCCATCGCTTGCTGCACGTCGACAACGTGGCGTCCAAGAGCTACTCGCCACTTCTCGGGCTCCAGTGACGCCTGTCCAGTCGGCGCTTCGGGCTGCTTCTCACTGGCAGTCGATGGTGCATCAGTCGTCACAGCGAGGCTCACGTCGCGCGGCTCATAGTCGTCGTCGGGTGCGACCATCTTCCTAGTCTTCTTCTGCTTGTCACGGCGATCTCGAATGAGCAATTGGCGTGCTCTGTGACCTGCGTGTTGCTGCAGCTGCCATGTCAAGCGACATTCGTGCAACATCCATCTCAGTGTTCAAGCAACATTCCCGGAAAGTACACCACCCCGATGAGGCGTCTGTTCAACATGGAGCTCTCCATTTGGTGAGTGATTCTTTCCAAAGAGCCGCTGAAGTCGAGCGGCCACAGAGCGTCGAAGAGAGTCACTGAAGTCGTCGTCGGCAACAGACCAGTCAGTGGTCAACTGGACAGCTTCAAATCACCCTTTCTCATCGACAAAATGCGCCGCTTTGATGATTCCTGGGTCGTCGACCGCACCATGTTCGAGTATGTCAACCAGGTGTGTCTCCCTCCGCGATCATACCTTCATCATGCTATTCTGCTGAACTGAATGGAGTCTGCGCTGTAGGGCGGTTGCAGCTGCTGCGGCGTGACGCACCAGATCATGGACGTCGCCATGTTCGCCAACCAGTGCTCCGACTGGGGTACGATTCTTCTTCCTTAGTGAACACCTCACGGGGAGAGGCCAACAGTGTTCGGTTGTCGTGCTTGTAGAGTCGGATGATGAGAAGAAAGAGCAGTTCTCGCCGTGGCCGTCCTTCATCCACGAGGAGATCCTGACGGAACGCGCGCGGCTTCGTGTGGTCATGAAGGAGGACATGAAACACTACAAGGCGTTCATGGACACGCACCTCAAGGGATTCTCGGCCTGGTGGAAGAACCAGAGCGACACGAGTCGCAATCGGTTCGTGCTTTCGTCTTGACGTTTCTGTTGCCATTGTTGGATTCTCAATCAGCGTGATATTTGTAGTATCTTTCAAGCGCCGGACGAAGACGTGATGGAGTTTTTCCGCGCGCATGCGCGAGTCAAAGGATCCTACGAGATTGTACGACTTAACTCTGTATGCCGACCGTGAAAATGAGCTGATTCTCCTCTTCGTATAGGTACTCTGCGCTGTGCTCGAGCAGCTCCGTCACTTCAAGGAGACGCAGTACAAGGACGCGCGGACGCCAGTCGAGGCCGCCTTCGAGACTGTGCTCCAGCACCAACGTGAGTGCTTCACAGTGACGCCCAGCTACCAGACCTCGGAGACTGGCGCCAACAACTTCATTGAGATGATCAAGATCCTTGGTGGACCGAAGCTGCTTCCCCTGCGACAGAGTACGCCCACTTGAACCAATTTTCCAGGAGAAAATAGAGACTGATTAATGCTGTGGTCGTGTGTAGCTCAAGACCCGAAAGACAACAATCAGGCGGAGAAGGAAGTCGCCGAGAGTGTCGCCAATGTGCAAAGCTTCCGCTCGGATCGCCGCCTCCTGCGCCTGGTGAGCTGCTATCCTATACGACGTTCTTGTAGCTGTGTATGCTGATGGTCTCATTGACTGTTAGGTGATTCTGCGCAAGTTTGCTGACGTCGCGATGCGCAAATACTTGCGTGAGACGGAGAACGGCGTCGCATCCAAGGCCGCTACAAGCGACGACATCGACGTGGAGATGGAGGACAACAACCAAACCGTGGCAGAGTGAAGTAACCACGAAGCCGAGTGGATAAATGAGACCACGACCAAAGTATTGCCCAAATTGCCTATATAAACACCACAATTCCACTTGCACTCGACACTCTACGCGGACGCCTGGACATTTACGCTTTCGTTCTTGGCCGCGTAGTACTTGCGACTATCTTCAAAGTATCCGTTCGGGTGGTTGATCATGATGTCCGGGTCAGCGCCTGCGTGGGTGGCCTCGAAGTGCTTCTTACACGCCACTTGGTAGTGGCGGCCCTGCACGAGCGTGAGGATCTCCTGTTTGTCTGGCTCCGAAATGCCCTGCAGTGCCTTGCGCAGGTGGTCTTCTTCGTAGTGGCGGAACGGGCAGCCGTGGTACTCTCCGGCCTTGGGCGGATCACCCGTGATGATGCGCATGCAGTTGGCAGGCGCGTAGTCCTTGCGCTTGCCTTCTTTACCGTAGTTGTGGCGAATGTTGTACGAGTACTTTTTGTTGAAGTCGTCGACCGAGAGCTTCTTACAGAACTCGGACTTCCAGTACGCGATGGCATCGTCCAGCTGCAGTCCCGTGCCTTTGAGGAACAGTCCGTACTGCTGACGACCGGCAAACTTCAAGTGGTGGTTCACCTTGAGCGCCTTGTGGAGCGTCTTCATACACAGCGGCATGGACGTGGCCGCGAGTCCGTCGATCATATCCGGCGTGATGCGCTGGTCGCTGCCCATGTTGGCATTCTGGGTCGAGTAGTCGGCGTCGATGTGGTGCTTGGCCAAGTTGGACAACACCGGCGCGAGACGCTCGTCCTTGCTGATCACCGAGCGGTTGTACTTGCGGAAGGCCGACGAGAGCTGCTTGGAGAGCTACAGTAGAGACGGCAATAACAGTAAGCTATTGCAGGGATCAATATATATTGGACATCCCACAACGTACGTTGGCTCGGAAGGCGGCGTAGAGCAGCGAGACGACGTGGTCGAACGGGACGTAGGCCACACCGGCCTCCAGGTAGACCTTGCGAGTACCCACGAGGTCAATTGCCTCTGTGAAAGGCACCTTGAAGTAGGCCGGCAGTGGCGTGAGACGAGCTTTCTGGCCGACGAGCTGCGCGTCCCGCACGTTCTTGAGCTGCGACTGGCACGCGTCGACCTCTTTTGGCGTCGCCTCTTCGTACGAGATGCCGTTCTGCTTCATGAACATGAGCTTCTCTTCACGCGTCATCTTGTCCAAACGGTAGCGGAACAACGCGCTTTCCTGGGACAGAAACCAACGGCGCAGCTCCTCGGTCTGGCAGAATGCCATGCGCAGGAAAAAGTGCGACAGCACGTCCTTGACCTGATACATTTCATCAATAGAAACGATTCGTCAGTATTCACTCAGCGTATGAGCTCTAGAGAAAGGCAAGCGCACGGCATCGGACTCGGCGCGCTTGGAGTGGTGGCCGGGGCCGCCAGCACGCAGCGGCATGTGCTTGTTGATGACCTTGTCCAGCTTGCCCTCCTTGTCCTTGGGCGTGACCGTACGCAGGCGGTGGTTCTCCACAGCCTTCAGTACTATACGCAACACACCACACACCCTATTAGACCACCACATAGACTCCATAGATATGCTAAGACTCGTACCGTGGAGGCGGTCGATGGCGTACTCCTCGAACTCCTCGAGCGACACTTCCACGAGCGGCGCGTCGTTGTACATGGACAGCGTCGGCGCGCTGCTGCCGCGCTGCTCATGCTGCTCACGGCGGCGCTGGTTACCAACGTTCAACATGCTTGTAGTCTTCTATGTCTTGCTGTGGCTCTCTCAGTTAGCAGCGTTCGATGTCCCGACGGTGCAGAAGAGCTCCTCCCGTCTGAATGGCGCCGCTCGCAATTGCCTTCCCGCCAAAACGTGGGCGGGACGACCACTAGGTTCGCCACCTAGTAGCGCACTTAACAGTAAGTACGTGTACCTGTTTAGGTTAGATAAGGAGAGATGACCTCTATTTGATGTGAGTTTACACAAAATAATTGAGGAAGGGCGACATGTTTGAATGTTGAAGTGGCTGTTTCTGCAGGTGAGAAGGTCGGAAAAAAGTAACGAGGAAGAGCCGTCGGCCACGAGTAACGGCTCGTGAGATTGGCATAGGCAGCTACCTTCACGACAAGCTCCAGGCAATAGCAAGAAGGCCGTCATTGCCTGTGCCAGACGCCTATAGAGCCCACAGTAGACAGACACGATGGACGCGACGAGCGGCGCTGTGGCCAACGCGCATGACGTGAACCTGCGCCAAGTGGTCCAGGACAAGCTGCTGCTCAAGATGCTCAAGCACGTGACGCAGCTCACGCGCGGCTGGGTCGTGCTGGTCGTGGACGACTACACCACGCGCATCCTCACGTACGCCGTGCGCATGAGCGACCTCACGGACTGCGGCGTGTCCATCATCGAGCGGCTCGAGCTCGCGCGACAGCCCTTTCCCGAGATGAACGTCGTGTATTTCATTCGTCCAACAGCGGAAAACGTACGCAAGGTCGCCGCCGACTTCATGGTGCCCGACAAGCCCAAATACAGCGACGCGTACCTGTATTTCCTGAGCCACGCCGACGACTCGGTGCTCGAGGAGCTCAAGAACGCCCATGGGCTACTACCACGACTGCGTGCTCTTCAGGAGGTCCACACGGACTTTCTCGCGTTGGAAAAGTGCGCGTTTTCACTCGATATGAACGACGTGTTCCACAAACTGTACTCGCCTGCCGTGAAGAAGGACGACTCGGTGTTGAAGGAGATCTGCGATAGGCTCGTGTCGGTCTGCGCGACGCTGGAAGAGTACCCGTACGTTCGATACAAGGCCGATCAGCCACGCATGGAGAAGCTTTCGCAAATGTTTCAGGCCAAGATGAACGAGTTCGTGGCCAAGAACGACGCGTTCACGTACGCTGCGAACCGCGGTACGCTGTTCTTCATCGACCGCGGACAGGACCTCGTGGCGCCGATGATGCACGAGTCCACGTTCCAGGCCATGATCTACGATCTGATTGATGTTGAAGAGGAGCAGATCACGTACCCAGCTGAGACCAACTCGGGCGTGATCATGAAGACGGCGTTTTTGAATGAGAACGACAAGTTCTGGATCGAGTACCGCCACACACACATCGCCAAGGTCAGTGAAGAGATCAGCAAGCGCATGGCGCAGCTCTCGGCGTCGAATGCCGGCACGTCGCTGGGCAAAGGAAAGAGTACCGACTTGCGGTCGATGGCTGCGGCGTTGAGAGAGCTGCCAGAGTACCGTGAGATGCTCGGGAAGCTGTCCCAGCATCTGTGGATCGCGGGCAAAGCCATGGATATCTTCACCAAGTCGAGTCTGCTGGAGGCGTCCAACATCGAGCAAACGATGGCTACGGGTGTGGATGAGTCTGGCAAAAAGATCAAACACGGCAACCTCAGTAAGCAGCTGGAAGATCTCTTCAAAGATCCAAAGCTCGCTGAAGCCGACCGCTTCCGTATTGCGATGGTCTTTCAGCTCACCCAAGACACGATGAAGGATACGGAGAAGAAGAAGATCATCCAAGCGGCCAACCTGGGCAAGAAGTACGAGTGGGCGATGAACAACCTCCTACACGTGGGTGGCGGCATGATCTTCAAGCAGAACGGCAACAGTATCCTGACGCCCGAGGAAATCAAGGAGGCGTCCAAGAAAGCTGAGGTCGTGGAGTATTCCAACGCCCGTCACGAACCACGGATCAAGTCCATTCTGGAGCGAGCGCTGAAAGGCACACTGGACGAGCAGGAGTACCCGTATATCATCGCACCGCCACTTGCGTCGTCGTCTGCGAACGTCGGAGACGCCAAGAAGCCCGGCCCGATCTCGCTTAGAAAGTACGTCACCACCATTCACTATGGTAACGTTAGCCGCCTTGACTGATCCTTTGTTGTGTACTCAGGAAAGCGCAGACCAAACCAGGCAAAGCCGACGTTCCGACAACGGTGAGCTTGCATTTGTCTTTGAATATACAGCCTTGACGAGTACCAACATGCTCTACTATTGACTATTGACAGGACAAGGAAGGCTTCTCAGGCGAGAAGATGCTCGTGTTTGTGTGCGGTGGTGCTACCTACGCCGAAGTAGGACGCATTTGTTCATTCGTTGATCCTACCTGTGGAGACTGACTCATCGTGCTTGTCTGGTATAGTTACGCAGCATCTACGAACTGCGTCAGTCGGAGAAGCGCGACGTGATCATCGGCACGACGTCGTTCATCAAGCCCAAGGCCTTCATCGAGGCCGTCTCTGTTCTCCACGAGGCCAGCCCGGCCCCACCACCTCCTTCAGTGTACGTGATTGGCTCTACTCGTCTCTGGTTGGGTACCCATGATGCTTGATGCTGACTGCTTGTGTGGCTGCAGTGGCCGAGGTGCGGACGTGACGCCGCTGAGCAATTCCGAGATCCACGTGCAGATCGAGAGCCAGAACAAGCCGCTCATCGGCGGCTCCGCCAGCGCGTCCTCGCCCGTGCCAGCGACTGGCGGCGGCGGCTCCAAGACCTCGTCCTTTTCCAGCAGCAAGTGAGCTTTTCAATTCTTCAGCTTCAGCTTCAACCACGACCTGGGTGGTCGAATAGTACTGGACCCATTCGAGAAAGTACGCCTGTGACTGAATACAACAGTGATGGAAACTATCTCATTTGCTTTTTGTATGTTGAACGGGTTGTTTTAAACACCCGGGTTCTTTTTCCACCGCGATAGACCCGCCTAACCTGTGTTGTCGTGTTGAACTAAACGGACTGATGATGATACGTGGCGTATCAAAGGGACACAGAGAGGCCCAAAATCAAAAGGGAGTCGCTCCGACTGAAGAGCTCCATCAAATAAGAGAATCAATCCGATCCCACACATCAATCAAATCAATCAATCAGACGCGATGGTGCAGTTGACGACGATCATGCGCGCGCTGCTCGTGGCGGCGGTGGCCGTGAGCGCGTCTTCCTCCAGCGGCGTCTACGCCGACGACGCGGCCACGCAGACGCAGACGCAGACGCAGACCGAGGCTGTTGACGCTGTGTGTGTGGCTCCTGACGTCGTGGCGCAGCTCGAGACCAAGCTCGAGTCGCTGGAGAGCGAGCGCAGCAAGTGGCAGAGCCAGTTGGTGGCGGCGTCGGGCGCCTGGAAGAGCGAGAAGGCCGAGCTGGAGGCGCAGCTTGAGCGCGAGCAGCAGCTCCAGCAGAAGGCCACGGTCTCGGTCGCCAAGGCCCAAAAGGACGCGGCTGCGAGCGTCGAGACGCTGCAGAAGCAGCTGGAAGAGAGCGAGAAGCAGCACACGCTGGCGCAGGAGGAGCTCACGAAGCAGACGCAGGCGCTGACGGCGACTGTGGAGGAGCTGGCCACGCAGGTCGCCAAGCTCAAGGACGCGTTGGGCAAGAAAGACGGCGAAGTCACGGACGCCAAGAGCAAGCTGGCCAAGTTCCAGGACCAGGTCAAGACGCTGGAGCGTGACGTCGCGTCATCGCGTAAGAAGAACGAAGCTCTGCGTGTGGAGCTCGCGAAGATGGACGACAAGCTGACCATCTCGTCGCTGCTGTCGTCGTACTATGACGAAGGCGTGGTGGTCGCTGGCCAGGCCGTGACGGCGTTGCGTCAGCAGCTCGATTCTGCCCAGGAAAGTACGGCGGGTGTCACGCAGGCGTTGGAGGCGCTGGAGACGTACAAGAAGTCGGTCACGGAGACCACGGACAAGCTGTACGCCGAGCATCTCGCGGCGACGATCGACCCGATCATTGCCGACCTGCGTGCGGCGGCCGAGCCCCACGTCAAGAAGTACCAGCCTGTGGTCGAAGCCGAGTTCTCCAAGGCCAAGAAGACGGCCATGAAGACGTACAAGCAGACGCTCAAGCGTGCGCAGGCCGCGCGTGCCGACGCGATCACGCTGCTGCAGCAGCAGAACGCCGACGTGGCGCCGTACGCGCAGCGGATCGTCGACGGCTCGCTGGTCGTGCTCGCGGCGCCGATCGTGTTCGTGCTTGTGCGTCTCGTGCTCTCGCTCACGTGGTTTGTGATCCGCACGACGCTGTGTATCGTGACGCTGGGCTTTTGCTGCGGCTCCAAGAAACGCGCTAAGGCCAAGCGCAAGATCTCGCGCAAGTCGCTTCCGCCGACGGCTTCGGCGTCGGCTGATGCGACGCCGTCGACGACGAGCAACAGCAAGAAGAACAACGCGTCGCCGTCCAGCAACCACAACAACAGCGGCAAGCGCTCGGGCAACAAGAAGCAAAAGTAAATATCAGTATCAAGCGCCAGAAGGTCGACCGAAGACAATCGGGCAGGACATCTATAGCAAACGTTACGTTGGTCTCAGATGCAGGCGACACCTACTCGTATTAAAACATTGACGTGTTCCTTCTTCACTGTGCCATGGTTGAGTAGCTGCGATGCTAACGAGCCTCAGAGCATGACGTTCCTCACGTAGGCATGAGGGTTCAGGGAAGGTAGTGAGGTCTGTACCTGAGGCTCTGGATGACACAACTGGGCTGATGACTAGAGGACGTCACCCTCAGGCGAGAGCAGCGCATGGCGAAGCACAAACTCACGATCACTGGCACGTGGGAGGAGAGGCGTGACGACTTCGTCCCAATACAACTGCTCTCTCATGCGCGTGATGCCCGAGGCATCATCGGCGTTGGCGTTTGCCCACTCAAACTCGAGTAGACTGGGACACTCGACTGTCGCGCCGAAGGGAGCAGTGACTAGCGACGGGTGCTGCCGCGTGTGCGAAAAGACGCTCTGGATGGTGTAGCCGGCGATCCTAAGGCAGTAGACAAGCTGGATACGGACGAACACAGAGCCTTGGTCTTGCCAAGCTTGAGGAGACGCCGTCTCGTGAAGGCCCATGACCTGGAAGCTCTCACCGAAGGCCTTCCACTTGCGTTCAGTTACGTTGTGACCACAGCTGTATCCATAGAGAACACGCGGCGACATGTATCGATGCAGGAACTGAGACTGCGGCGTCTCCCACACATCTCTTGGTCCTGCCTCCGATTGAGCGGGCTAGCCACGTGCAAAAACCTCAATGTATCTCAACACAACGTCGTTGTAGAAGTCCAAGAAGGCGGCTTGCGGGGGTTGCTGCCTAGAGGCACACAGCCTCGTCTCGTGGTTTGCTGGGAGTTGCGACCTCGACGCAGTCAGCTCGTACTCCGGATCGGGTTCCTTCAGACGTACTGGTCTGGCGTGAGGAATGCGTGGGTGATCTCTTCGTCTCGCAGGTAGACTTGACTGCACCAACTCCTCCTCAAGGTTCTCCAGGCGTCCGTCCTTGGCCACACCGATCGTGCTGTGCTCTCCAATTCTCGCCTGGCCCAGTAGATCCGCCAGCTCGTACGGATCTGTCAGCACTTCGCTGAAGCTCGCGACAAAGTTGGCGTCTGGTTCGTACTGGCAGATGAGATCGTTCTTTGTGAACCGGAAGAGAATCGTCGTCGGTGAGCACACTTCCCGACCCACAAGCCGCGACAGCAGCGACTCGTTTCCTGCGACGTGTGGGAACATACTGAGGATGGTCTCTCTTAAGATCTGGAACCGCCACGAACCAGTGACTTTGATTAACACCACATCGTCGTCCAGCAGCACGATCTCGAACGACGCCATCTCCATGGCAATGAACCGCGTGAACAAAGAGTACCGTCGGATCTGCTCGACCATGAACTCCACGCCGTGGTTGCCACTGCCGAAATCAATTTCCGGATCAATCACACTGTTCAAAAAGTCCCTGCGTTCCCCCGACGTGTCCACTTGGCGTTGTGAGTGGAGCTGCTGTACGGGGAAGCCCTGACGGAAGAGCCTCATGAATTCATGCACAATCTGCATAAGTGAGCCCGTGGGCGAGTGGCGCAGTTGCAGAGACCGTGACTGGAGCAACTCTCTCGCCGTCACGAGCTGCTGGATTTCCTGGCGTAAGTTCTGGATGTCCAGCGTGAGGTTGAAGGCCACGGACCGTTCCTGGGTAACGGACTGGTACGGTCCCCAGCCTTTGCGCTTGCGCTTGGCCTTGGGCACGCGGTGCTTGGACGTGAACGGCGTCATCGCTTGGGTTGTTGTCGTCGTCAATGAGTTCGTCATCACTGGCGTCGTCGTCGTCGCTGGGTGTGATCCGACTGCGCGTGGGACGGAGGCCATCGCTTGTGTCTTTGTCGTCGTGGTGGTGGGTGATTGAAGAGTGGTGTTGTCCACATCAGGCAGCGCAGTGCAGTGTGTGACTTTGGCTCCAAGTGGTGGAAAAGCAGCAGCCTCCGACTATTCGATTCGATTTGATTCGGCGGCCGGGAGTTCAGTCGGGCTTTTCCTGTGTGGCGAAATCCCATTGGCTGAAAAGATCTTTCTAAACTGATCCTTTCGCGTTGCCTTTCTCATCTGGTAGTCTCTCTTATTGTAGTACGTTTCTTGTCAATCTCATCGTGCAACGTTGGTGACCTCGAGTTCCTCACTTTGAGAGGTCGTTTTCCAACAGTAGCACAACAGGATGGCAAACGATGTGTTCTGTCCGAGTACTGTACGACGTATTCGACGCCTACTACTCGTACTACTCTCTCCTGTCCAAGAACCTCTTTGAATGAACCCACGCCGCTTCGTGTCTTCCTTCCACTGTATTTTGTCGTTGTCCTGAGTCTTACACTATTGCGTTGCGGCCGTCAGAGTCTGAGCTGTGTGAGGACGGGTACGTGGCTTGGTTATGAGTCTCAGTTAGTGGTGACTGAGCTGCTGGCTGGACGACGTCGCCCTCAGGTGAGAGCAGTGCATGACGAAGCACAAACTCACGGTCACTGGCTCGTGGCAGGACAGGCGTGAGGGCTTCGTCCCAATACAACTGCTCTCTCATGCGCGAGATGCCCGAGTCTTCGTCGACTTCAGCGTCCGTCCACTCAAACTCGAGTTGGCTTGGACACTCGATTGTGGCGCCAAAGAGTGCACTCACGATCGAAGGATACTGTTGTGTGTGCGGGAAGACGCTCTGGATCGTGTAGCCGTCGATCCTCAGGCAGTAGACAAGTTGGATACGGACGAACACCGAGCCGCGGTCTTGCCAAACTTCCGGAGGTCCAGCGACGTGGACGCGGAGAACCGAGAAGCTCTCACTGAGAGCCCTCCACTTGCGTTCAATTGGTGAAATTCCGGAATCGCGGCCGTAGATTACATGCGGTGACACGTATCGATGCAGGAACTGAGACTGGTGAGAGTCCCACGCATCATTCGATCCTCCCTCGGACTGAAGTGGCCAGCCACGCGCGAACACCGCAATGTATCGGAGCATGATGTCCACGTAGAATTCCAGAAAGTCGGCTTGTGGTCTTGAGTCCAACGTCCTCGTTTCGTGATTGACTGGATGCCTTGCCGTCGTCAGCGCGTACTCTGGATCGGGTTGTGGGCCTCTCCTATTCCTCGTGACTTGATCTGGCTGCACGAATTCCTCCTCCACTTCCTCCAGGCGTCCGTCCTTGGTCACACCAATGGCACTGTGTTCTCCAATCCTCGCTTGGCCCAGTAGATCCACCAGCTCATCTGGATCCGTCAGCACCTCGCTGAACCCCGCGACGTAGTCGGCGTCCGGCTGGTACTGGCAAATCAAGTCGTTCTTGGTAAACCGAAACAGTAGAATCGTCGGCGCACACAACTCTTGGCCCACGAGCCGCGACAGCAGCCACTCGTTGCCTGCGACGTGTGGGAACATCCCCAGGATGGTCTCTCTTAACACTTGGAACCGCCACGTGCCAGTGGCAGTGATCAACACAACGTCGTCGTCCTGTAGTACGATCTCAAACGTGAACATGTCCATCGCGATGAACCGCGTGAACAAAGAGTACCGTCGAAACTGCTCGATCATAAAGTCGGCACCGATGTGTCCGCCGCCAAAGTCCGTGTCCGGATCGATGACACTGTACAGGAACTCACTGCGTTCCCCTGAGATGTCCACGACTCTCTTGGACTCGAGTTGCTTCACAGGATACGCCTGACGGAAGAGCCGCAGGAACTCATGCACAATCTGCATAAGTGAGCCCGTGGGCGAGTGGCGCAGTTGCAGTGACCGTGACTGAAGAAGATCCCTCGTGGTGATGAGCTGCTGGATCTCCTGACGCAAGTTCTGGATATCCAGCGTGAGGTTGAAGGCCACCGACCGTTCCTTGGTAACGGACTGGTACGGTCCCCAGCCCTTGCGCTTGCGTTTGGCCTTGGGCATGCGGTGCTTGGACGTGAACGGCGTCATCGCTGCCATCGTTGCGGAGCTTGTCATCGTACCAGTAGGTGAGACTGTAGCAGTCGCCGCTGGGTGGGATCCGACTGACGGTCTCAGTACTGGCGGCTTCTTTGTCATGGTCCTCGTCGGATTCTGAAGGCCGCGGCCGTCCGCCTTTTTTGGCTTGGTCGTGGCTCTGGCGCTGAGAGAGGACGGCTTCGTTGAGGATGGATCTCTTGGCTTTGCAGCCGTGGAGAAGCCTCATAACAACGGCACTCGCTTTCTACAAAACGAGGCCTCCGCTTTCAATTGGCTGAAATACGTACGTGAGACCGTAAACTGGGTACTGTACACTCGCCACATGAACGAATTCCTACTCGTTCCTTCGAGAATAATGGAACGCTACTACCGGTACAATCCACGGCGTCTCACGTCGACTAATCCGTTCGGGTGTGCGGTTGGGGTGGCCGAAGAGCTTGAGTGGAAGCGAGTGGATCTCACGGATCGAAAGCTGCCTCGCTTGTGTGAGCACCTGTATCCGGATAGTAGGTTTGTCTGCACAAAAATGCACAAGTGTCTACCTCCTGGTATTGTATTGTCTCCCTGCTGAAGGCGTGGAATGGAATGTACAGGAGAAGTTGTTCATTCATGTCCTTCTGCCGTTTCTTCCTGTTCAATGTTTGTGGACAACGCCGCAGTATCAGCTTGTATGAACCGCCTCCTTCTCGTTGATACCATACAGTATGAGACTGACCCGTTCGTTGGACGGCTCGGATTAAAACGGGTATCAAGACACGTTGGTGGGTCGAACTGAATGCCGAGGTGGTGTGGCCTGATGGACTCCATCCTTCATGGAGCAGGTGATTGACGGATTGATTGATTGATTGATTGGTTGCTTGATTGTTGCCGTCGTGTGTGCAGTTTGCTTGGAGGCAGCGGCATCGTGCAGTCATGCAGTTCTCCACGAACGCTCGCTGTGACACCCGAGCAGTCAACAAAAGACACCACGGCCTTCCTTCGAACCCAGGGCACTGGACTAGTCGTGTGCTCACTCGTGGATCAATCAATCCAATCAATCGCCTGAGCTGTTCGTCCGACCTGCATGATTCACAACATTGGCTTGTGGAACTTTGGCAATCGTGGTGAAAGG
This sequence comes from Pythium dissotocum, assembly GCA_023336355.1. Taxonomy (NCBI): domain Eukaryota; phylum Oomycota; class Peronosporomycetes; order Pythiales; family Pythiaceae; genus Pythium; species Pythium dissotocum. Next base: position 22,120 of record JAADWY010000068.1, on the reverse strand, counting down.
CAAGACGTTTCGCTGTTTGGGATCACCGGATGACCGACGCTGTGCTGTCGTGTGTTGGTTGTTCGTGGCTACAGTGCAGTGGCCAGTGGCTTGCTACTCTTCATACTCCTCCCGTGTCGTGTTTTTGAGAGTTGTATCTCGAGATTTCTCCTAAAGTGAAGCAACAAAATGTCCTCCAAAAAGACGCAGCGTCATCCTTCAGTGCCTCGAAAGAAAGGCTGCATATCCGTCAGTATGCACTATAACCCTAGCATTTACCTGTGCCACGAAACCAGCCATGCATGACCCCGTGTTTGTATGGACATCCGTCGCCCCAGCGTCTCCGGGTTCTTCCGGGCGATCTGTTCCAGCAGTGGGCTCGACTACTCGAGCTCCATCAAGCACCAGCTTCAACCTCCACAGAAACTACTGCAGTTTGCCAGACGCCACTCAAATCTCGAGCTTCGTCCACCTGACACTTTTTAGAAGAGTCGGTCAAAAGAGAGGTGGAATCGTTCATATACATTGTGCTACTGTAGGAAATTGTACTGTGGGCTGTACTCCTTTGACGTCTGAAGCCTTACAGCTCACATGTGCTCAAGTCGTTCCAGTCGCGTCCGCAGCTCCTGTAGATCCAGCGTCTTGCCTTCGTTGCTCGGGCATTTGCCTTCGGCTTCCAGCGTTCTCAGCTTCTGCTCCAGTTCTTCCATGCGGCTTCTTGTCAATGGGATCTGCTCCTCGCAGCGTTGGAGCATCGTCTTGTAGAACTCGACGTTCTTGAGCTCGAACTCGAGGTTATTCTTCGCCGACTTGAGCTGCTCGGCAATGAGGTCGTACAGCGACGGAAGCACTGGCATCGTGGGCGTCGTGTTGACTCGGTAAGAGGCCTGCAGCGCGGCCTCGACCATGTGGAAGGGCGGGTTCCGTGGCGCTGATACCGGCGACGCACCAGCCGTGGGAGTCGCAATGGCAGGAGAGGCAGCGGCTGAGAAGATGGCCATCCTGGGAACAGTCGAGTTGGAGCCGAGTGTGCCTTGGCCGGTGAATTGGAAAGTGAGAGTCTCCGATACCCAGGACTTGGCTGTGGACTCTGGACGAAAGGCTGGCAACCCTCAAGACTGTGTTGTCTCTTGACATCCATCAATCACACAGATAGCACGTCCTGGTCCCATGGATTCCATCCAGGTGTCTCTCATTCATTCATTCGTTCTCTAAGTTCTACCCCTTACAGGTTTCTACAGGTTCCAGTCGCCGTACTGTCCCAAGTGCGCGTCGACGCGAGCGACGACATCCGCTGGGAATCCCTCCACGCCGTCCTTGTCCAGGATGCCCAGCTCCTTGGTGGTGATGAACACGACGTTGTCCGGACGCAGCGGTCGATCTGGACGCCAGCGCGACAAGTACAGACGCTCCCGGCCGCCCTGACGCACGCCGCTGATGGAGCTGCGGCCTCGCCAGACCTCCTGGAAGACAAAGTCCACTTCGTCCTTGTCGAGCTCCAGCGGCATGCCCGTCGTACGCTCACGCTCCTGCAGCTTGTGGTACAGCTTGTGGCGCTGGTCACGAGACAGACGGCCGACGCCTTCAGGCACGAACGGCCGCTTGGCCAGCTCACACAGCACGTAGGCGGCCATGGCCTGGCCGAACAGCGCTGGCATCGTGCCCAGCACGGGGATCACACGCAGGCGAAAGTTCTCGACGTTGCCGAACTCCTGCGGCTTGTCCACCTGCTCCGGGTCCAGCGGCAGCAGCTTGGCGACGGTCTTCTCGCTCGAGTACACGGTCGTGATGTCCTCGGTGTTGATGCCCTTCTTCTTGAGGAAGAAACGCATCTTGGTCGCGAGTGGATCACGCACAGCGTCGGGCATGCTGCCGATCTGCAAACGCGTCGGGTCGGCCTTTCCGCCGGCGCCCATGGCCGTGATGACCTTGAATCCCTTCTTGGTGCAGGCCTCCAACAGCGCGACCTTGGTCTTGACGTCGTCGATACAGTCCACGACGTATGTCGGACTGCCGGCGAGCAGCTCGTCCGCCGCGTCCGCCTCGAACATCATCGCGACGTCTTCGATCTGGCACTGCGGCACAGTCTCGTGGAGGTGCTTCTTCATGGCTGTGACCTTGGGCGTGCCCACGTCCGCACGCGTGGCGACGGCGTGGCGGTTGAGCGACGACAGCGTCACATTATCAAAGTCGATGAGACGCATACGGCCGACTCCCGAGCGAGCCAGCAAGTGGGCGGCGTGCGAGCCGACGCCACCGACACCCACGACGATGACGAACGCGTTCTTGATGTGCTCGTAGCCGTCGTCGCCGAAGAACGTGCGGATCCGCGAGAGCTGCTCGTCCTGGAGCTCCTGCTCCATCTGCTCCGTACCACGCACTGCGGTCGTTTCCTTGGACGAGACCACCACGGGCTTCTTCGCCTGCTTCTTGTGGAGCTGCGCGTACGCGAGCTGCACCGCCAGCACGGACACAGCGCCCAGCGCGAACGCCGCCGCCGCGACGACCTTGACCATTTTCAATTGTCGGGTCCGCTCGTTGTCGCAAAATGACCCAAGAGCTCCATCCAATCACGATCCCTCGTTGGAGTCACACAAGGTCGGACGAGGGACAAGCGACAAACACTCTTGGTCATCAGCATATACTGACACATATATGTCACTACATACAATCGGATCTGTCTGCTTGGAGAGTTCCTGCGTTTGCGTCACAGAATCAGAAAAGACGACAACCACAACAATGACGTCGACGACCTCCTCCGTGCCCAAGCTCTCGCAGCTCTCGTTCCCTGCGTGGATCGACGGCCTGGACGCCTTCCTGCTGGACTGCGATGGAGGTGCGCAATGCATCCATGCTCCTCCCATTGTCTGTAGAGCTCTAGTGACGGAGGAATCCTCATGAACGTTCATGCTTTTGATCTTCAGTGTTGTGGCGTGGTGACGCCGCGATCACCGGCGCCAAGGAGATGGTGGCGCAGCTGCGCTCGCTCGGCAAGCGCGTCATCTTTGTGGTATGGATGGTGGTCTTCCATGTGCGTGGATGGTGATATCAAGCTCATGCGCGGCATGATACGACAGACCAACAACTCGACCAAGACCCGCGACGCCTACGTCAAGAAGCTGGGTGCGTTTTGCCTTCGACTTCTGGCTTCATATCTATGCTTCTTGATCCCTAACAGACTGGGTATGTGCTGCTGCAGCGTCGCAGGGGATTCCGTCCGTCGTCGACGACATCGTCACGTGAGATTCCGTCCTCTTCGGTTTTATTAACCAGGCAAAAACACTAACGAATCACTTTGTGTAGGTCGGCGTGGGCGACGGTCCAGTACATGAAGATGCAGGGCATCGCTGGTAAGGTGTACGTGGTTGGCGAGGCTGGTCTGAGCGAGGAGTTACTTGCGGAAGGCTACGAGGCATTTGGCCTGGCGGATGGCGACCGACGCGACATCCCCGTGCCGTTTGAGATCGACCAGGACGTCAAGGCCGTCGTTGTCGGGCTGGATCGGTACGTGTGCAAGTCTCCATAACGACTGAATCTACTCGGGACTAACAGGGTAGTATGAGTGGCCAGTAACCTGAACTACTTCAAGCTCGCGTACGCCTCGTGCTGCGTGCGTGAGATCCCTGGCTGCCGCTTCATCGCCACCAACCCGTACGGCTTCCAACTCGCTCGTATCTCGTTCCTTTAGCTCATTTAACGTGGTGTTGGCTTGTGTAGGGACACGACGTTCCCTCTGGACCGGTCGGTTCTCCCAGGAGGCGGCAGCGTCGTCAAGTTCATCGAGACCACCGTCGGACAGTGCGTCTGCTCATCTTCTCCTACTTCTTCTCCTAGTATCAGCAGCTAAATGTGGATTATCTATCAGTCCACCAGAGGTCGTGGTCGGCAAGCCGTCCCAGGATCTGCTCAAGACGGTCATGGAGGCCTACAACCTGAACCCAGCACGCACCTGCATGGTAAGTTCGTGTCAACTCTTCCTGTGTGGTTGGTTGGCTGGCTGGGTGCTGATGTGACGCGCTTGTGGCTCTAGGTTGGAGACCGTTTGTCGACCGACATTGAGTTCGGCCGTCGAGGTAACATCCAGACGCTGCTGGTGCTCACTGGTGTGACCCACGTCGACCAACTCGCCCACATCAAGGACCCGATGCAGGTCCCAGACGTCTACGTCGACTCGGTCGACGACCTAAACAAGCTCCACGCTGCACGTGCGCAGTAGATGAGCACATAGCAGTTTTGCGTCGAAGGGGCTAGTCATCAAAGCGGCCCAAACGATTGCAATACAGAACACAGTCCGTGACGAGAGGACCTCGTTCTTCAATACTACAGAAGGTACCCTTGAACGCTTGTTGTACAGACCCCGGCTCACGATTGAATCAGACTGGAAAGATCGAAAGATCGCGCGATCTTTACCTTTGGCGCATCCATTGCAGATGACCATTTAGTGAGGTTTCTAGTCATCCTCTGTGTACAGTATTAGGACACCCGTGTGAGTGGAATGGAGGCAGACGTACAGCAGTCGTGAACACAGACGATCACCGCACCAGTTCAATGATAGTACCTCCTTCCCGAGATCTTCTCAGGTTGATGTGTCTGTCTAGTCTTGGAGGAGCTCGAGCTGAGAAGAAGCGAGGCGTATTAATAGTTGCAGAGGTTCTGAATGTGAGCAAGCATGCACTTCACGAAGAAGTCGAGGGCCACTTGTGCACCCGCCTCTCTTACAGTACTGAGAGAGAATAGGACGTCAGTAGTGGAGCTATCAAACTGTACAATGGTGCTGGCAGGACGCCAGGAGCTCCTACATCCAGTACTCGTAGCCTAATCAGATCGCAGCACCCGCTCGGCCCGGTTATGCACCGTCTGACAACGAGTGTCTTCCATTTCCGACTCAATTATCGCACCCCGCCTCAGACTCTACTGCAGCGTACAAACTGCTCGACGAAGTGAAAGTTTCCTAGCAGTAAACTCCACAATAATGCGCTTGGAGTTGGAGGCCAAAACGGCATTTTCCACGCCTGCAAATCGACTTCAACACTTCCAGTTTTGGAGTCACCAATTTTCTTTTAGAGTCGGTCGCGTGTAAAAATCGTGGCTGGTGAAACACGCGAAAAAATGTTGTTTACGTGAAAGACCCCCTCAAACCAGCCTAAAAGTCCACGTAAAACGTACCAGGAAATGGAGACAGTCGCCTGCTGCTGGGTGCAAAGTTTACTCAGATGCAACGGGAACGTGAGAAATCATTGCCGCAGACAGTGATAATATTCAACGACTCGTCCATTGTGCCCGAGCAACCTTCAGTGAAGTCTCACGGATGGTGACACAGTGTCAGCGGAAGGATACGCTGGTGTCTGAGAATCAAGACGAGTCAGCGATCTTCGTGAGAGCCTGCGTGGGGCTGACTGCGTGTGACGACGTTCACACGGCCTTCCTCTACCTGTACAGGGCTCTACCCATGAGCGGACACAACCCACGCCGTCGTGCTTGCCATCCACTAGGCCACCGAGTCCTCCAATCTCACTTTCCAATTTGCCTCGTGAAGCCTCATCGTCTTCGTCCTCTTTCCAAGTATGAAGGTCTTCCATTCGCTCGCACTCGCTGTGGCTGCGCTCGTCGGCGCCACGGTCTCCGTTAACGCTGAGCCCAAGCAGCTCTACCACGTGACGGCGCCCAAGTCCGTGTTCGACGCCACGTTGCCGCTGTTCAAGGGCGAGCTGGACGTATGGCGAGCTGTTCCGGCCGACGACGACAAGGTCAAGGCCGAGATCTATGCGACCCACGCCGAGATCGCGGTCTTCCAGAACAGCAAGGTTTCCCAGTACGCTAATGAGACCGTCATTGAGCGTGACGCCGAGAACACGCAGTCGCTGCTGGAGACGCGTGCCGCCACGCAGGCCACGTGTGCCACGACCTCACGCCGCTACTTGGAGCAGCTCGCCACCACGACCAAGTACGTGGACAACGCGTTCTTCGACTGCTTTCGCCAGTCCACCGAGGTGTTCGCGTTCTTCGACCAGCTCGTGGCCGAGAACCCGACGATCTTTTCCAAGATCGCCAAGATCACCACGACCTACGAAGGCCGCACGGTGCCCGGCTACAAGATCTCCACGGGCACGGGCCGCAAGCCGCTGTACACGCAGGCGTTGATCCACGCGCGTGAGTGGATCGCCGGCTCGTCGACGTTCTACGCCATGGCCGCGATCCTTGACGGTCTCCGCGCTGGCGACGCCACGCTCACGGCCATCTTCAACGAGTACGAGTGGCACTTTGTGCCGATCCTCAACCTGGACGGCTACCTGTACTCGTGGAGCACCACGCGTCTGTGGCGCAAGAACCGCCGAAAGGTCTCTGGCTCGACCTACGGCGTGGATCTGAACCGTAACTACGGTCCAGACGCGTACTTTGGCCTGGCGGGTGATGGTCCAACAGCGGAGACCTACCCTGGTACGGCCGTGCTCAGTGAGCCAGAGACCTCGGGATCGTGGGCGTACCTCAAGAGCATCGGTGCCTACGGTGCCATTGACATGCACTCGTACGCTGGCCTCGTGCTGCGTGCGTACGGCAACAAGCAGGGCACACCGCCGGCTCCGTACGGCCCCAAGCTCAAGGTACTGGGCGATGCTGTGGCCAAGGCGGCCGGCAGCTCGTACACGAGTGAGACCAGCGCGCAGTTGTACGTCGCGTACGGCTGCTTCGATGATGCCGTGTTCCAGATCCTCAACAAGCCCGTGCTCACGATCGAGATGGCTGGCACGAGCTTCGTGGCGTCCGAGTCGACGATCCGCTCGGCCGGACTCAACATGTACAAGGCGTTCGTGGCGTTCGCGCAGCAGATGCCGACGTACTGGAGCGGCTTGTAAAGAGGCCCTTGATGTTGGCAAGCCAGTGGTGGTATTATCAACGTGCGTGACGATGGAAGGAGAAAGGTAGTCGAAGTACCAGTGGTAGGATGTATGACGCCACTGAGACTGGACAGCCATAGCAGTCGATTACAATGGATGTGATTTTCAAAACAACTTACTGAGTGGGCTCTTGAGCGGCAGTTTCTGGTGGGGGAGTGAGCTGTGCGATGAATAACTGGACTTGGTCGTCCAGGAAGGCCTGTGCAGCATCACGGGGTTGACTAGGAGTCGGTCTCACGGCAATTACCACGTAGTAGTGGGAATTAGACTCACCATATCCTTGGCTCGGCCGCCCAGTTCTTGGGCGAGGATATCGATCTGCTCCCATTTCCACAAATGAGTAAGAATAGAAGCCTCAGTCAACTCACTCGATACACGCACCAGTTGATTGAGCTGCGGGGCCAGAAACGGAGGATCTGTCGACGGGTCCGGGGCTTTTTGTGCCTTTGGCTTGGCTGTTCTGGTCTTGGACGCCGCCGTTGTCGATGTTTTCGCCTTGGTCTTTGGTGGAGGAGGAGGGACGACGTCCAGCAGCATCGTCTTGGTTTTCTCTAGCTGTGTGAGCACCTGGTCGGCTTTTATCGTGGCTTCGTACGAGTTCCTAACCATAACACACTACGAAGTCAGAATCGAACAGTATCAAACTTCATCAATCAAACACTCACAGCACGAAACGAAGCAGTGGGTCCACAGGCTCTTCATCCTTCGCCCTGGGCTTGGTTACGCTATAGCCTCTGGTGTCTACAGGCAGCTGTGTCTCACTGTCGAGTCCCACGAGATCGTCCAGCGTGAGGTCGTCGGGGACTTCTTCCGGATCGATGATGTCGAGTGCCAATGCAAATCGTCCGGACGACAGGAAGCCGTCACCTGCACTTTTAGAAGACATCTTCAGTGAAGAGTTAGCTACGTTTTGGTTCATCATTAGCATCAAAGCGGATTCGTACCGCGTAGCTTGGCACCAAGTTCATATTCGTGTGGCCAAGTGACGCCAGTGACAGAGACGGCGAGCCCAAGCCAGAGCCAATACCCAGCACTTCCTGCCGCCTCGCAAATCCGTGATACTTTCTCACGGCATCGGGGTACGTCTTGTGCGCGTAGTCGTGGATCCAGTGGAGAAACTCAAAGTGCTCCTGGAACACGCCATCCACGAGCTTCCGCACAGGGATCTCCTATCATTAACACTGATAACTTCAGTACCAGAGATCCATAAACACCATAAAAACACGCTTAAAGAGCCGACTGTAGCTGCTCACTTTGTGGATCTCGCACGCCTGGAATGCGCGCCGCAGCACGCGGAAGTTGCGTTCGTACTCGCCCTGCGTCTTGGCGTGGAAGTTGACTTGCGCTAGAGTCACTTTGCCCGGATGCAGTGCGTCCAACATCTGACAGTACGCGATGCCATCGGCCAAGTGCTCCACCTTCGTGTAGTCGGTCTCCAGCAGCTCATTCAGCCACGCCAGCAGCTCCAAGCGGCCCAGGCCGCGGGCCTTCAGCCGGCGAAGACTCATTGCCGCACTCGAATCTACGCGTCTTTTCAAGATCTCACACGCCCCTAATTATTCCTTTACGAACCTCTAAACATGATCAAACTATTTTGATGATTTGATTGGCTGATTAATGATATTTGGATAATCGTAACCGCAATTACCATCACTCTTGCCGGTTACGGGTTATGTCGTGTGCGGACAGGCGGCCTCAGCCGTAGCTCTTCGCTGCTTGGGGGATCCGCGACAATTGAGACTCGTAAACCAGGACGCACACCACGCGCATTTTCCGCCATTCTCCTTCCATCCACAAACGTCGCTATCATCATGACCGTCGCCACTAGCACCGCCACCTCCGTGCCGCGCCTTTCTCGCAGCGCCTTCCGCTCGTGGATCGCCGGCCTCGATGCATTTCTCTTCGACTGCGATGGCGGTCCGACACGCCTCTCGTTCGTCGTTCTTTTTCCTCTATCTAATGTCGTGTCTCTGTCTATGCAGTTCTGTGGCGTGGCGATGCGCTGATCCCAGGCACGACCGCCATGCTGGATCTGCTGCGCTCGCTCAACAAGCGCGTGGTCTTTGTGGTGCGATTCCCAGTGAATTACGCGATGAAAATGAGGCTATGAGATACTCATATTGTATGCCCCCGTAGACCAACAACTCGACCAAGACCCGCGACACCTACGTCAAGAAGCTTGGTGCGTAGCATCTTCATCTACAGCGTGGCGTGGACTTCGTATTTACTGTGGTTTCTTCTCACAGCGTCGCATGGAATCGTGGCCAAGGCCGACGACATCGTCACGTCGGCGTGGGCGACGGCCCAGTACATGCAGCAGGAGGGCGTCCCGAGCGGCAGCAAGGTGTACTACGTGGGTGAGGGCGGTTTGGGTCAGGAGCTCGCGAATGTCGGCTACGTGCCGCTGGGTTTGGACCACAGCGACGTGCGCGAACTGCCAGCAGGTCCGTTCACTGTGGACCAGGACATCAAGGCCGTCGTGGTCGGTCTCGACCGCTACGTGTCATTCTACAAGGTCGCGTACGCGTCCACGTGCGTGCGCCAGATCGCTGGCTGCCGCTTCATCGGCACGAACCCGTACGTTTACTATTGTGGGTTTTGATTTCGGGTAGATTCGAATACTAATATTGGCGTTTGTAGGGACCCGACGTTCCCAGTCGACGGCGCAATCCTCCCAGCGGGTGGAAGTCTCATCAAGTTCGTCGAGACTGGTGCTGGACGGTGAGCACTCCTTCTCTTTCCCCGACTTTCCTACGCGTCACCATCCATTGATCCAATCGAATCATGTGATCCTGTAGTGCACCTGAGGCCGTGGTGGGCAAGCCGTCCCAAGACCTGCTCAAGACCATCATGGCCACTTACAACCTCAACCCACAGCGCACCTGCATGATCGGTGACCGCCTCTCGACCGATATTGAGTTCGGCAAGCGCGGCGGCCTCCACACACTGCTGGTGCTCAGCGGTGTGACGCAGGAGAGCGAGCTGACGCAGATCGATGATCCGTCCCAAGTGCCTGAGTACTACGTCGACTCGGTCGATACCATCAACCAGTTGAACGCCGAGACGGCCGAGTAGATCCAACAGCAGTTGGAAACTGCAGTGAAGCTTTCTTTTTAGAGTGTTCGAAATTCCTGCTGAGACCCACACACACACAAAAATCGAAAACCGTTCTGCGTTTTAATTGGTCCACGAAGTGAGCTTTTCATCGCAGATGATGACGCAATCGTACCTCTTGGCTCCAAAATGCGCAATTGCACGCGTCAGACGTCATTCACCAACAGACTTCACACTGTGAACGCCGATGGCGATGACTACGGACATGCGTCGCCTTCCGATCGATGGTTTCGGCCAGTGGCTCGCTGGCATTGACGCATTTCTCTTCGACTGCGATGGCGGTGAGTGCGCGGTGAATTCCAACTCATTTTGATTTGCCTGCTCTGCTAACGAGCGACTTGTGCGTTGAACGCGCAGTCTTGTGGCGCGGGGATACACCGATCGAAGGCTCCGCTGCGGTGCTGGAGCTACTGCGGTCTCTGAACAAGCGCGTCATCTTCGTGGTGAGTCTGGAGGGCATTGTCGACGCCATACTAAGTATTCGTATCTCACGGTATGGTTGGATTTGTGGAGACCAACAACTCCAGCAAGACGCGCGCGACCCATATCGACAAGCTCGGTGTGTGCATTCAGCATCCTACTCCGCGTAAAGCCAGCTCACATATAGTTTTTGATGATAGCTGGGTACGGAATCACCTCCATCGTCGACGACATCGTCACGTCGGCCTGGGCGACGGCCCAGTACTTGAGGAACCAGGGTCTTCCCATAGGCAGCAAAGTCTACGTTGTCGGAGAGCTGGGCCTCGCACGTGAGCTTGAGGCCCAGGGCTTTGTTCCTCTTGGTTTGGATCACAGCGACGTCCGTGAGTTGCCGGCGGGTGCGTTCACGGTGGATGAAGACATCAAGGCCGTCGTGGTCGGATCGGATCGCTTCATCTCGTTCTACAAGGCCGCGTATGCCTCCACGTGTATTCGCCAGATCCCTGGATGCCTGTTCATCGGCACGAACCCGTACGTTGAGCAGCTACGCTTCTCTTGGTCTCACCTTGGGAACTCACGTGGGTATCTCTGCTGCCTCACTAGCGACCAGACCTTCCCAATCGATGGCGCCATCTTGCCCGGCGGAGGAAGCTTCGTGAAGTTTGTGGAGACCGCGGCGGGCCGGTACGTAGCCGAGAGGTTCTTCATCGTTGTCTCTGAGCTGTATTTGATCTCTCCGAGTTGTGGTGTAGCTGTCCGGATGCTGTCGTGGGTAAGCCGTCTCAGGACCTTCTCAAGACCGTCATGGCCACCTACAACCTCAATCCACAGCGCACCTGCATGGTCGGCGACCGCCTCTCGACTGACATCGAGTTCGGCAAGCGCGGCGGCCTTCACACACTGCTGGTGCTCAGCGGCGTGACGCAGGAGAGCGAATTGACGCTGATCAGCGATCTTTCGCAGGTTCCCGAGTTCTTCGTGGACTCCGTCGACGACATCAACATACTCCACCACCTTGAGCAGTAGACATAAACACGACTCGCCAATGTGTTTGTGCTTGTGACGCTCTTCTCGGTTCCATGGATCCATCGACGTCAATTTAAAGCTCCTGTTGCGCACACGACAGGAAACTCGGCAGATCAGCTGCATCTCCACCAGCATCACCACCACCATTCCCACTGCATATCGGCGAGTCGTACGCATACAACTCGAAGATCGCGTTCGTCACCACCGTATCACGCACCCACGATGGCACCGTCGTCAACGCACACCCCTGGATGTACACCGACTGAAGCGAGTTCGCTCCTTGACGCCACAACGAGTCCGGTAGCTCGCTCAATCGCGTGTTGCCGTCAAACCACACCATCACAACTTGCAGTGCAGGCGAAGGCCACGTACTTGGAATCGACGCAATGTCGTTGTCGAGCAGCGACAACATGATCAAACGATCCATCGACTCCACCACCAACGTCGGGAACGACTCCAGCTCACAGTTCGCACAGTCGAAGTAGATCAAGTGCTTCCAGTTGCTCCCCACCAGCTCCGCAGACATCAGCGCCTCGCTCATGTTCGTATCTGCGATGTACACCCACTCGGCCGAGCGAGACAGAGGCGTCGTGAACAACGCGATCGTCGCAGGCGCCGTCTCCAGCGTCACGCTGTTCAGCTTCACGGTCCGCAATTCACCAAACCGATCCGTACTCAGCGCACTCACGTCCTTGTCCCATCCCACGAGCGTCGAGTTCGTCACTTCAAGCGTCTGCAGACGACCGAACTGGTGCAACAAAGGCGTCGATAGATTCAGCGCCGGACAATTCAAGATGAACAGATCGGCCAGCGAACTCGCGTCGAACACGCCCAACGCAGCTTCCACTTCGTCATTCGAGCCTGCGATACCCAGCGCACTGCAATCGATACTGCGGCCGATACACGCCTCCCGCGTCGCGAACCACGGATGTACACGATGCACACAGTCGTACGCCGTCTCGTGAGGCTGGAAACCAAAGATGCCACTCGCGAACACGGAGATCAAGAAGATGCACACGCCCACACACCCGATGAGCACATGGAGAACGTGGAACAGGTGCGTCCGCGCCATGCGACGAAGATGCCGCGTCGTGTGTCGGCCCGACGCCGTCTTGCTCTCGATGCGTGAGCCTTCGTGGCTCATCACAAGCCGCAGCGTCGACTTCTGTTTGCCTGTGATTGAACACGCGGCCGTCACCACTTCCTCCTTCAGCAACGCACGCACTTCCAACAAGTTCAGCAGCGAATTGCAGAACGGGATCACGCTCAGCACGAAGCTCCACCACGACAGCACCAGCACACGCTCCACTTCTCGGGCCGAATTCTCCGTGAAGTCGATCGAGTCACCGTGGTCCTTCTGGGCCCAATACTGCTTCAAGATCGGACCGTACATCCAGATCGGCAACAAAGTACCCCATACGAAGTCGAGCACGAGATCCGTCAGAATACGAGCCACGCGCTGCTTCACGAGGTCACCTGGCGCCGAGAAGATGCGCTGGAACATAGGTGTCGAGATGCTGTTGAGTAAGATGACGACACCATAGGTCTGGTTGAGAGGCACGCTGCTGATGCTTTGGCTCGACGTTCTTGCAGCGAGTGTTTGTGCCAGTACTTCCATGATTTCATCAGCGAGCAGGCGAGCTTCGAAGTACGGGCCATGAACACCGACCAATCCCCGAAGCTGATTTGCCCGTCGTGTAATACTTGTGATGACCGTGGGCGTCGCTGCGAGAGTGTCCCTGACCGAAGGCCCCAGCTTGACAGGGGTGGTGAGGCCGAAGCGAAGCTCTCGATGGCAAACGGAGAGGTAGATCACTAAAACCACGCGATACATGAACGCTACGCCCAAGACCGCGTACCCACTCGCGATGATGTAACTGAAGCTCTCCACGAAATTGTACGCGCCGGAGAACAGGAAGTATACCTTGATGACCCAGAGGAACGCACCGCGAACTTTGTGGCAGAAGTAGATCACAGCGAACAACGTCAGCAGTGTTGCATTGCTGAGGTCGAGGAAGAACACAAGCAGCCAAAGCGCGCGTCTGGTGCTTTGTCGAAACTCCAGCGAAGACGCTGGCGCTGGCTTCCGCTTGGTGTTACTTGGCGTGGGCACGACTGCTGCCGTCATCTTGCATGCACGTGAGTTGAGCTTCGAGGACAGGAGCTGGCGTCGATGTCGGTATTATGATACTGTACTCGTAGCTGGCACTGCGGGTCACTCGTACTGCTCGGACGATCGAAAAATAGCCTGGCATTCGATGAAGAGCTCATTAGAGGTTAGTATGTGCCTGAACCAAATCAGTCGCTGACGATAACAACACCATAAACCTCCATTGCAAAACAAACAATCGAGTTTTCATAATTACCGATCGCGCGTGGAGCGTCTTCATTCCTTGGGCAGCAGGGATGCCGTCTTGAGTCGAGGGATCGCTGGTGCCGCTGTATTCACGAACGCGTCGAAGAAGGACGGACCGCTGCCCCACATCGATGCAGGCTTTGCAGGCTTGGCTGAAGGTTTCTTCGCTGCTTTGACGGCATTCTTCTTCGCCCGAGTCACGAGTCCGGAATTGAGCCATCGGTTCGCGTAGTCTAGAGCTGCCTGTTGCGATTCCTCGGATGACTTGGCTGTGGGCGCAAGAGTTGAGGCTGGCTGGGTAGCAATCGCCGATGAAGCAGGAACGGCAGCTGCTGGGGCTCCGTACTCTGGGTCTTCCTCATCGACACCCTCGCGCTCAGACACTGTCCGCTTGTTCTTCTTGCTGTTCACCTCGGCTGCTTCCTCCTGTTTCTTCTTTTCAGCGATCTTGGCTCGGAGTAGAGGAACTGGCGACTTCATGATATTGAGTTCGTCGTTCGCAAACATGTTCTTGTTTGTCTTCAGCTTTTTTGCCTTCGGCTTCGGAGTCTTGAGGCCATATCCCTCATCCGCATCCACTGCCGCAGTCTGCTTCTTTTCTTCCAGCTCACGTCGCCGCCGCTTCTTACCAGCAATGGCGTGGGGCCCCTCTTCTGCCGAAGCTGACTCTTCTTCTGCGTCGTCTCGAATGGACTCACTCATGATCTGCTGGAACTCCGCACGTTTGGACGCGAGGTCACTGATCTGCTTCTTCTTGCCGTCCACCCCCAGCTTCACACGCGGCACCTTCGGCGTCTTAATGTCATTAATGCCCGAAAAGCCAGTCATGGGGAAGGGGTCTTCGTCCACCGCAGCTCGCAACGCCGCGAGCTTGGCTGTCTGTCGTGCTTTGCTGCGCCCAGTGATAGCACCGCCAAGAGCAGCTCTACCTTGCTTCTTTGATACAGTTTTCGTTGTCGGTGCTGCCTCCTGCTCGTCACTGGCCCCCTCATCAGCTTCCTCCGGTCCTGCTTCCGCTTCTGGCTGCTTTTGCGTCTTTTTCGTTGCCGCGTTCTTCTTCTTTGCTGCGACAGCGACTGCTGCTGTGCCTGGCTCGGCTTCCTTCTCTGCGTTCGTCTCCGTCGTTTTCTTGGTGGTCTTCTTTGCCTTCACACCACCGGCCTCCGCAGTTGCGTCCTTTTCCTTGTCTGCGACTGGCGCTTGTGCTGTCGTAGCTGCAGACACCGGCGTGGAAGGCAACAGAGCAGTCTTCCGTCGCTTGAGCGCACGCTTTGGTGGCGGCGGGGCCTCAATCGGCGCCGGAGAGATCGACGAGTCGCTCTGCGCGTCCAGCAGCTCTTTCGCGATGGCCTGCATGCGATTCCGGATGCGGTCCGTCAGCGACATCACTCCCGCGCGCATCGGCGACGCGGCCACTGGCTTTGTAGGCTGCTTCACACGCAAAGGAGACGCCACAGTGGGCTGTGCAGCCTGTTGTTTTGGTCTCGGAGGACTCTGAACCGCCGGTGATTGAGGGTGAATGAGACTCAGACTCGACGCGTCGCCAAAGTCCTCGCTCTCGTACTCTGGCTCCTGCGTGAGCATGTCCAGAAGCTCGTCCGTCGCGACACTCGGTGTCTCCACTATTGACGTAGACACCGGCAGTTCATCCTTTCGCTGTTGCGGTTGCTGTTCCTCTTTCGGCTCCTCCTCCGGACTGAAAATCGGCGGCGACACTGGCCGCTCCACGGGCTTCTCGCTCGTAATCGCCTTGACAGCCTTCTTCTGCGTCTTCTTCTTGGGCTCCTCCTCTTCCTTCTTCTTGTCTTCTTCCTTCTTCTTGCTCGGCTTCTTGGCCTTTAGCTTGGGTTTTGTCGTCTCCTCCTCTTCCTCCACGGACTCCTCATCTGTACTCGCGTGTTTCTCCTCCACCGGCTTCCGCTTCTCTGCCTTCTTCTTAGGTGCCGTCGCCACGACCACCGCCTTCTCGGTCTTCTCTTCAATCATCTTCTTCTTCTGTTGCTGTTGCTGCTGTGCCATCGCCTCGGCTTCGACGCGCGCGTCCGCCAATTGTCGGTCTTTCTCCTGCAGCTCTCGCGTCAGCATCGCGTGCTGCGCCTCGTGCTCCTCCGCCTGCTGACGCATGAGCTCCTCGCACTCGCGCATGTACATCTGCTGCTTCACCTCCACTTCGTACTCGAGGATCATGCGCTCGCACTCATTGCGAAGCTTCTCCAACCGAATATCAATCGCCTTCCACTAGTCCATACACATACCAATTTTACTTAAATCAGCACCAAACCACCGCCATCATGGAGCCCAGCGTCTATACTACGCACCTGTAGGTCGTACGCATCGATAAGCGCCTCCTCCGCCGAGAAATTCGCCGCCGTCGTGTCGATTGCCGCCGCCATTATGGTCGCCATGGCTTTCCCCGAGATGAGAAGCAACTGGAGCCAAAAAGCGCGCCTACACTTGGGTCTAAAACCTTAGACCCACCAGAATGACCATCACTCCTGAATTTCAAACTCCCAGCCTTCAGCGAAGTCGATAAATTACCGCTATCTGCGAATATTCCCACAATTTTGCATTAGACTTGCGGAAATATTTCCCAACCAGAAGCCAGAAGTGGGGATTGAAGCCGTTCTTGTACAGAGTTGTAATACTCTCTTGTATCGAGAGATACCCCCGTCAAATCGGTCGGATCATCATCAAACAACCGTGCGACATCCCCATCCAGAAGCTCAACTCCCCTGCAAGGAGGAAGAAGCACACAAAGAAGAACCCCCAACGCGTAGACGCTGTGAACATGGCGGGCGGTGGTGACGCGGCGCTGTGGCACCTGGCCGAAGGCATCTCGTGCCACGCGTGGAACAAGGACCGGTCCAAGGTCGCGATCTGCCCGAACACGAATGAAATCTGGATCTACTCGGGCTGCCAGAACCCGGACGCGACCAAGTGGCGCAAGGAAGCCGTGCTCACGGAGCACGACATGATCGTGAGCGGTCTGGACTGGTCGCCCGTCAACGACATGATCGTGTCGTGCTCGCATGACCGCGGCGCGTTTGTGTGGCAGTTTGACGCCAAGTTCCGCCAGTGGAAACCGACGCTCGTCGTGCTGCGTATCTCGCGCGCGGCGATCAACGTCAAGTGGAGTCCCAACGGCCAGAAGTTTGCCGTCACGAGCGGCGCCAAGAGCGTCGCTGTGTGTACGTACCAGGCCGCGGAGAACTGGTGGGTGTCGAAGATCATCAAGAAGCACAAGTCGACGGTGACGGATCTGGACTGGCACCCGAACAGCCAGCTCCTGGTCACGGCCAGCACGGACCTCAAGTGCCGCGTGTTCTCGGCGTACATTGCTGATGTCGACGGTGCGCAAAACCCGGCGCCGTTCGCGCAGCTCGCGGCGTTCGGTGAGCCCATGGCCGAGTTTGACAATGCGAATGCCTGGGTGAACGCCGTCGCGTGGTCTCCAAAGGGTAACCGCTTGGCGTTTGCCGGCCACGGATCGTCGGTGCACTTTGTGCACTTTGGCGCGCCAGGCGAGTACCCGACGATCCAGTCGATCCGCTTCCAGCAGCTGCCGCTGACCAAGATCATGTTCCTGTCCAACGACGCGCTGGTCGGAGCCGGCTACGACTTCAACGTGCTGCTGTTCACCACGGACGCCAACGGCTTCTGGTCGCTGGGCGAGATGCTCGACAAGAAGCCCGTCGAGTCGGCGATCAAGCGCGACTCGGGCAGCTTCAACGCCGGTACGAACCTGTGTAGATACTGGGATGGAGACTGGAAGGTCTGTAGAAGCTAATCCTTGTGGTTTTGTGGTGTTGTGAACAGCGAGAAGTATGTGGGAGAGCAAGGTGGTGCGCGGCCAGTCGTCGGACGCCACGCAGAGCGACAAGGGCGCGTTGTGGACCAAGCACGAAAGCGCCATCACGGATATCCAGGTGTACGAGCGCACGGCGTCGGGTGGCATCTCCGCCTTCACCACGTCCGGTACGTCGTTGTATTGGCTCCCATGGATACGTAACTCCTTCATGAGACTCACGGTATGATTTTGCTTATTGCAGCCCTCGACGGACGTATCGTGCTCTGGCAGCTGCAGAGCCTGAACGTTCAGATGGCCAAGCTTCGTCTGTAAGACGAAGAACTGTCCGTTGTAGAGCTCCAACAAGAAGTCTCAAGATCACCATTGCATTGAATTCTCCACCACACAATTGAAACAAAACACGGAGACTGTCCCCAAGAACACACCACGCACAAAACGACGCCCCTTCGTTCTCTATTCATACAGACGCTTTATCCTGTTGTAGTCCTGGCGGTATTGGTTCTCCACAAAAGACGCCTGGCGGAAATCCTTCCACTCTGGGAACTCCTCCAAAAGCACCGTGGCGTCCAGCGAAAGCAGCAACTGAATACCTTGGCTCACGTCGTTGAGCGTACGTGCGAGATCTACGTGGTCCGGGTTCAGATACATCTTCTGCAGCTCCAGCAGCTCGTAGCTGCTGCGCAGAAACAGAATTGCGTACTCGCGCACGTCCTGGCTCGGCCGCGACTTAAGGATCTCGTCGCAGCAGTCGGCGACGAGCTTGTGGATGCGGATGAGCACGTAGTGGTCATGAGCGACGACCTCAATGGCGTCTGACAGCGCCTCCAGCGCCACGGACAGCACCTGCGCGCCGTCGCCGCTCTTCTTCAGCAGATCCTCGGCTGAAGCCACGACCTTCTCGACTTCCTCCAGCTCCACGACAGGGAATCCCTCGGCTTCTTCAGTTCGTTCGGGCTTGGGCATGACGCTGTCGCCACGCACACACAGCGGGCAAATGCACACGAAGCCAAACTGCTCACGCAAGTTCTTCAGACGTCTCGCGCGGCTCTGCTCGCGCGGGTACAAGTACGATATGCTGAGCGGCTCGCCCTTGCGGATCTTCTTGGCCACGCGCACCTCCGACACGCCGGCGTCGCTTTCTTCCGGCGTGAACTTGACGCAATTCGGGTTGCAGTCGTGGTTGAAGATCGCGTTGAACAGGAACACACCGCTGTCAAAGGCGTTGCACTGCATGCCGAACACGTTCTGCAGGAGCTGGTCGTGGGTCAGACCCAGCGACGCAAAGCGTTGGCGCAGTTCTTCCAGTGGCGCCGCGTACTTTTCGCGGCCGGCCACCAGCACTTCGTCGGGCAAATCACTCAGACGCACAGGATGCAAGTGGCTGAGATGCGCGACCACGTCCTTGTAGTCTGGCCGCTGGAGGATCGCCTCCATCGTGGCGATGAAGAACGACGGATCCGACTGGTCCACGTCACTCGGCCACGGCACGTACACGCGCTCCATCAGCACGAGCGTGCCAGGCTCCAGGTCCTCCATGGCCACGTATCCACGGCCGCCGCCAATGTTCGCGCACTCGCTCTGCAGCTCAATGGGACCAACGTACTTGGGACGCGCGTCCTCCCAAGCCGGGTACAGCGTGTGCGTGGCAGCTGGTCGCTTCGTAGCTGTTCGCTTGGCGGGCGCCGCGGACGGCGCAGGAGGCGGCGCTCGCTTGAGCTGCTCGACGAGGTTCACGACGGGCTTCTGCTCATACTGCTGCTCTTCCTCGTCGCTGCTGTCGTCGTCGAAGAGCCCGAAGGCCGCCTGCACAGACGCACTCATGAGGTCGCTCTCGATGGATGGATTGGCCGATTGATGGTGATCGATTGCATGCGTCAGGAGAAAGCCATCCAACCACCAGTGTTTTCGACAACTGTCGATTATTCGATTGTAGTGTCGAAAATCACAAGGAAGTCTGGACTTCAGAATCTGGAACCTGGATCCTGGAAACCCGAGATGTTTTGATTGGTTAGATCCCGGTTGCCTTTCTCGGAAACCGTGGGTTCACGATCTCCGTTCCGAAACCAAGCCGCTTCTCACATATTCTCACATACAGACCTCTTGCATGACCTCCCTTTCCCCCATTCATTAGTCTGCAAGCATCACCACAGCCAATCGGCCCCGTGCTTCCTCATTCCTCATTCTCGCATTTGCTCGCCCGGGAACATCAACGACTTCACCATGGCCAACCAGTCGCCGCGGCTTTCACCCATTGCTTTGGTGGCCGACGAGCCAGTGATAGTGGAAATGAGCGACGTCCTGGAGTGCGACCTTCCCGTCCCAACGCATGATGGTGAACCTGTGATTGAGTCGAGTGACTCGACGCAGCCAGCGATTGCTCCAGACACCACGCAAGAAGAGAACGACGAGGAACACCAAGCCGATGTACCGGTACCAGACTTGACGGCCGCGATCGACCGCCTCAAGGCTGGAGACCAGACACATGAGCAGTTCCAGCACTCGGTCTACAGGGTGATCGCCACGTTGTTGGAGAAGATGGAGCGACAGGCCACGACGATCGCGGAGCAGGCCGACGCGATCGAGCGCCTTCAAGACGAAATGATCCAGCAGCAAGCTGATGAGATCGATGCCCTCCGCGAGGAAGTACGAATTGAGCAAGAACACGCAATTGACGATCTCTATGAGGAAATACGTCAGGAGCGAGGTGAGGCAATCGATGAGTTGCGTGATGAGATGACCAAGGAGCTTGAGCGCGCCATGAATGATCTGCGTGAGGAGTTGGGCAAGGAGCAGGACCAGCTGTGCGAGTGAGGAAAGAGGAGGCTCGGGTAGAAATGAAAGCATACCGTCATCCGCTCCGTAACACCAATCACACACCCGACCTGCTTCTTGCTCCATCCAGTACCAACATTGCCGTTGCTGCGACGGAGAATTTTATCATTGCGCCAAATCAATTGCCACAGGTCTAGTTCGGTAGTCAGGGCCAGTGCTCGTAATGCACAGGCCAAGCCTGGATCTCAATCAAGTAAACCGCTTTCCTGAAATCTATTCGTCCACGTTGCGTGGTAGAGTCTTCAACACAATGATCTGTGTATTTTCTACTTTCTAGAATTGGAGCTAGAAGCTCAACTCACTAGTCGTGGATCCCTTGTGCGACGCGAGCTGCACACTGAATTCAAGCGCGTCACCGGCAGTCTCCGCGAGGCGTTCGACCTCGTTGACTGGTAGAATAAACGCGCCAGTCGCGATCGTCTCACTATACAATATCGTAGAAGTAGTCGTCAGCCAAGCCACTCGCACCAATTCTACTCACGTCATGGTACCCAGGAAGGTCGTGGTTTTGATGCGGAAGAACAGCGTCGAGCCTTTCAGCTCCACCTTTTCACAGCGGATCTCGAAGTGCTGGTCTGACCAACTCGCGTGGTCTCCACCGCCGATATGCTTGGTCGTCTTATCGCTGGCGAGCACGCGGCCGTGGATATTCTGAAGCTGCCACTTGCAGTACGGACTCTGCTTGCCCAGTGATCGCGTCGAGGCGAGACGCTGTGCGGTTCCAATCGTCAATACCATGGTCGCACCGACGGACGCTGACGGCTCAAAGGCCTTGGCGATATTCAGCGACTGCAGCGGCTTCTCCGGTGAGCTCGCCATCGGCGGGAGCTCACGGGCGTCGAGAGCGCGGTTCTTCAACTGGATCTCGTCGGCACGGACATCTAGCTCACGCTGCGACGCCCAAACATACTCTCCGTTGTCGCGGATGCCACACTCGAGCTTGGAGATCTGGGACATAATGAACTTGTCGACCGTCGGGTCTACTGGCGGATCGCACTGTTTGAGTAGGTCTCGCAGCATCGCTGTGGTTTGGTCCGGCGTGAGCTTGTTGTTTGTCGCAGTGTCCATTGTGCCATGGGCTTCAAGCTGCAAGCCCTGGACGTGGCTGTGTACAGCCATGGCTTTGCCGACTTGGTTCTTTGCAGCTAATCACATGGAAACAAGGAGATGTGAGATCATCTGGAACGGTCACTGCAAGCCAACGGAGACGGAAAGCGAACCGTTGACAATGTGCTCAAGCACAGCCTTGCCAAACATGTTTGGAACAACAGCAGCAAAGAGAGACAGCCCAACCTACACCAAATAAAAGTCCAGTCAGCCAAGAAACTACTATGGCCGGAGAGTTTCGCTGGTCCACTTACGTTGATCGTGACGCCGTACGTTGAAAAGATGCTGCCCAGGACCTTTATCTTGATGGGTGGGTGAAAGCACTCGCCCGACAACTGGCTGCGTAGCTGTAACTCGTAGACATCCATGCCAAGCTTCTTGCCGTGGTACACCAGGGTCCACAACGCTGGAAACAATGCGCGATTGTCTGCTCCGGCGACCAAGTTGATCTGGATCTTGCCTAGCTTGTCCTGCTTGGTACCGAGCTCGACCTGCTTCTTGCCCAGATTGTCCATCTTACTATCGAGACTCTGGAGGATCTCGCTGAGTCCAATTGCATTGGTTTTTGGAGAGACCGGTGCG